>JANHFX010016833.1:31539-70891 GCA_027560015.1 Chloroceryle amazona | reverse complement strand
TCTAAGAAGAGCTGTTCTGTGGATATTTAGAAGATTACTGCTTAAATCATTTGGGAGGGAAGGGGGAGAAGACTTTGCCTTCTCAGTCAAGTGAATGCTTTTGATTTCTTCTGAAATTATTTTCCTGGTTTTTTTGAGGCTTGTTCTTAAAAATGAGTGGCTTGGGAACTGTCTGCTTCAAAACTGTGTTGAGGTTGCACAGCAAACTTCCCAGTGTAAGTCTAGATGGGAGTTAGGAAAGTTTGATACCTAGGAGTAGAACTTCTCATTTCTATGTTCGCAGCTGTTGAAGAATTCCTAGCCGTGAGGTACGTGAGGAAGTTCTCTGGTCAGTGCCTGGAGAGCTGAGCACCTTGGGATGGCAGTCAGCTGGGATCTCTACCTGAGCCAGAAGATGGGTGTGACAAACAAAGGTGTACTCTTGACACATGAGAATGGACAAGGGCACGTGTGTGAGGATGAGCTCCCGTGCTCTCTTCGAGGGGCAGTACGTGGCAAAGGCCCGTGTGCCAGCCCCCTGCTTTGGTATTGAGCCTGGGCTGATGAACCTGCCTTTTTTAATCAGACCAAATGTCTCCTTTTTCTCCTTCTGTTTTACACTAAGAGACTCAAAGTTTGCCTCCTTTGGGATTCATAAGTAGCCAGGAGAATTAGGGCAATAAAACTCTGGAAAAAACCCAAAATACTGAAAATTAAGTAATTTAAACTAGAACAAATGTTTATTTAAGACATCTCTTTTTTTTTTTTTTTCTGATTATTATTTTTGGCAGCTCTTCTATAATTCTGATGCCTGATGAATACTTCAGAATAATCTCCATTTAATCAACAGATATCCCTAAGAAAAAGAGAGATTCAGATAGCTCTTCAGCAGAGTATAGAAAGCACTGTATTCTAAGGGAAAAAAAATACACCCACTCCCCCAAATATTTGTCAGGAAAAAATAGAACAGCCACATTTGCCTTCTTTATCAAACATAGGAAAAGGGGGAAATAAGCATCAATTTTCCTTTATTACTTCCTGGACTGCTGTTTAAAGACAATATAACAATGAAATTAATCTTTTTTTTCTCTGAAGCCTTCTCCCATTACTGTTTTGAAGTATTTGTGCTTTTCTTTTCCATGACCTAATTCTCCAAAAGGAATCCTTGTAAGCTCTACTATTTATTTTGCACACAAAATACATTTATGTTTGTTTGTTCAAAGATGTAGTTGCTGAATTTGGGCTTCTTATTTTAAATACCATGAGGCTTTCAGATTTTAAAATAACAAACTCATTTGAAAAGAGAGCAAATACTTCTCCAGTGTAATAAAGGATGTGCAAATAATGCAAAGGTAGTTCAGTATAAGTTGATCTCTGACAGTGAAGCTGAAGACTTGATCTAGTCAGCCTGGATTCAAGCATGTACATCTCTGGTATTTTAAGTTTTCATCTTTTTCCTTTCAATTTTTATCCACTTCTTGCCTCCCCTTTCTTTCTTACCATTCAAAAAATAAGATAAGCTAGAAAAGTCACCTTTCCTGTGGGTTCTCCAGGATTATTTGGTTATAACAAGTAAGATTGTAATTTCTACTGAGGCTTTTTAGAACTAATGAAAATTATCAACATGTCACACAGCTGCATTTCAGTTTTGTTTGTCAGAGCCCAGAACAGAATTGATTTTATAAATAGATTCTAAATGTGAGCACAGAATGTGCATACTGATGAGTTCATGACAGGACTTTGTTTAGAAATACTTTTACAATTTACCCATGAAGAGGGAAAAGAATTATATGTCAAACAGAGCAATGAAAAGCAATTTTTTTTCAAAAGTCATTTATGCAACTCCATATCCTTCACAAAATATTGGACAGAAGGGGCTTTTGCTTTATGCTCATTGATGAGATAGAAGAAGGTTTCATGTGTGTTAGAAAGAAATCACATGCTCTGGAAAAATGGAACATCTTGTTTCACTGTAACAGATTCAATGAGTCTGACACGTTGGGTTTTTTTAGATAAAGTTAATTAAAATCAATTTGTTCTGGGCTCTTCTTCCCTATTTAAAGTTTTTTACAATCGTGCTAGCAATGGGAAAGGAGAACAGAGGGAAAGAGGACCAGCTCCAGCAGGAGGTCAGAGGCTTTCTGTATGCCTACGACAGCTCCTTTTCTGCCACTGCCTTTCCTCAGCAAGGAGCTGTTGCAGCAGCTGGGTCTGATGTCTGCAGAGCCGTCTCTCTCTGGCCATTCAGGGGGTGGCTCTGCTCGCCTGGTCACCCACTTACGTAAGCCTTTTTTTCCTCCAGTTGCAAGCTGGTTTGTGCACTGACTCTTTTTCCCCATTGAGGTGAACTCTGAAGGTTCGTAACTGAGAAGCGCTTTGTCTCGCCAGCCACCACAGAGCTTGCATATGCAATGCACAGTTCTGCAGAGCGAGAATATGGGGTGGCAGGACAGCTTGGAAGGTCATGGGAAGACCCTGGTCTTGGTATTACAATATTCCTCCCTGGACAGCATCAGTATAAACTGGATTTGAGTTAATCTGCAGCTCTAGGAAATTTGCTACATTTATATACTCAGCCTGAAGAAAAGAGTAAGAAGCTAAGGGTGGCTTAGCAAACAATCTTTACTTAGATACCCACAGGAAAGTAGAGATTTGTCTGTCATTGTGTCTGTTGCAACCCTGCCAAGGGCTGGCATTCTTCCCTAGGAAATGTGCCTTTCCCTGCAGGTGGGCTGTGGCATTCCAGTGCACTGGATGGGCATCCTCCTTCTCAAGTTTGTCCTGCTATTAACCCACAGATGCCTCATTGTTCCAGTCTTCACGTACCTATTTCTTTTTTTTTGGTTGGTTGGTTTGATTTATTTATTTTTTTTATTATTTCTTCATCGTTTCTCCTCTTGAGACTTCCACTGCATTTCTCAGGGTTGCAGTCCCGCTCTTTATATCTAACATTGTGGTGCCTGAAACAGATTATCTGTGGAGTTGTGTTGTAGTCCACGGAGAAAAGATAAGAACTTCCTGATTTGGGGATTATGTTTTACTTTTACCAGAGGTGTGGATGTTTGTGAACTAGTTTGCCAGCTGGAGTTGTGCTTCCATTCTGAAGGAACTTTGCCAAGACAACAACTTGTATCCTTCTGGGACTTAACATAGGCAAGACTTTTGTTTGTATCGTGCACTGAAAAAAGTTAACTGCAAATGTAGAGGCTGTGCCTGTGCTTGCTGGGATCTGAAGAAGTTGTTCATAGACCAGGATGATGGGTTTGCTGGTACTGCATTATATTGATGAATGTGGCTGGGTAGCGTTTGCATTTATTTCTGGTATTATGTGGGCTTTTTTTTGTGGTGTCTATTAGGTGGAAGTGCTTCTAGGCTTTGTGACTTGATTTCATAAAATCAATGCTCTCTGCAGTATATTAGATTAGATTTTGGCTGACAGGTCTGCCTCATTTAAGAAGCAGATCTCTATATCCAGCTCACCTTGGATCTAACTTTGAAGAGTTTGGACTAGATGACCTCCTTTGGTCTTTCCCACCCTAAATTATTCCGTGACTGAGTAATTCCTACTGCTTGTAAACAATATAATTTCTAATAAGCAACAGAGGAGGATGAACACTGTTCTTCCAAAGCCTGGATGATGCTGCTTTCCAGCACGCTCAGCACCAGGTTACAGCACAGACTGTTACACCATTTTTGGTATAACTTGCAGGGGTGTCTTTAGAATTATATGAATTCCATGTCTGCAGTGACCTGGAAATACTTTCAAATTTTATTCTAATAAGTTTATGTTGATCATTAAAACAGGAAAGCTGCTTGGATCATGATAATTTGTTAGTGGTTATCAAAGCCATTTATACTGTGTGAAATAAAGCAAAAGCTCAATACAGAGCACGCTTTACATCAAACCTGAGATGTGCTTTGCTGGTTTCAGTTTTGGATCAGGTGTATGCCCGCTATGTGTCATGCAGTTGCCAAGGGATGGCCCCTCTGAATACATAAAATATGAATTCAGGGAGACTGTGCACGTGATCAACTCCAAAGATGGGGTGGTGGCACAGGTGAATTCAGGGGTAGCGCTCTGAAGAGCATGTGCAATCCACCTAATGCCGAGTGGCCTCTAAAGCTTGGCTGACATTAAAACCTTTTTGTCTAGATCACTGATTGTAATAAAACATTTTGGTCTGGCATGTTCAGAAAATACTATTTGTGCCATAGAACAGTTGAGGATGTCTATGAAAACATCGCATCACTGGTGGGAAAGTCAAGTTACCTGTTTAGGTTCCTAGGTATGGCTCGTTTGTCTTGTGCCCAACCAGTATGGCTGATGTCACTAGTGATAACGTAAGGAGTGAAAAATGAAGATATGGAAAACATTGGATCAGAGCTGAAATAACGTTTGCAACATGCTGAAGTAGTTGCAATAAATCTACAATAGTTTTGCCGGGATTTTGTTTTGTTTTCATGCTGCTTGTTCTATTTTCCCATTAGTTTCCATATTATCCTAGCAAGAACAGTCACTCATTTTTCCTTAAGATATAATTTGTCAACTGTATTTCTCTACCGGATTATTTTGTCACTGTTGTGTTACATACCCCTCTTAAAGTGATTTACCTTTTTAGTAAGCACTTAAAAATAAAATGCGTGGCAGAAAAAAATTTGATTCAGCCACTCTGCAGAAGTGGGCATTGTCCATGGCTTCAATTTTGACAGATTAATACTTTTGCCTTCATCTCTCTAAATACAGTGCTGACAATGTAGCTGATAGATTAGCCCTCTTCTTAATTCTGTTCCTCAAACCTCATTGCCAGCTATGAATTTATGTGTTGTACAAAATTAATACATAGAACAAAGGCTGTCAGAGCTTGACTATTGGTCAAAGGCTTACACAGGTCCTTTAGTTTCTTTGGAGAGATAAAATGCATCTTGTTTTTTTGAAGGAAAAATCAGGCGTTTATCTGCATTCTCTCCTTGTAAAGATCTCATTCTCAGTTGTTTAGGCCCGGGTGAGTAAGGGTAAATAGATGTACTGATGCAAATCCATGGTTTGATTTCAAGTTGGATTGGTCCTTGTAATTCCGTGCCACAAATTTAACAGAAGGTGCCTTACACAAATTACAGCTTGTTCAAAATGTAGCTGCCAGAATATTAATTTGAACAAAATATTCACAACCCACATTTTTTTCTAACTTCTGGATCTTTTGCTGAGTTTTCCAATCTGTTGATTCTCTGCTTCTGTGTATTTCCTGATTAACTGGCAAGTTCTTAAAAAAAAAAATAATTCTTAGGGATTCCTTGTGTTCCACTGAACTGAGGCCGATGTCTGGCTTTTTTGTCATGCTCTTTTGAACGTCTGCTCATTAGTCCAGCACACATAAATGAGTGGCTGGTCTAATTGTGTTTATTTGCGAGTTACTCCATTTTGATACAGACTGAATCGATTCATTCTGGCTGATACACAAAAGAGCTTTCCAGTCTTACTTAACTAGACCCTGTGACCCTATGTAGATTTTTCTAGGGGGAAAAAAAGCTACAGCTGCATTTAA
Source organism: Chloroceryle amazona (assembly GCA_027560015.1). Classification (NCBI taxonomy): domain Eukaryota; kingdom Metazoa; phylum Chordata; class Aves; order Coraciiformes; family Cerylidae; genus Chloroceryle; species Chloroceryle amazona. The sequence goes on along the minus strand of JANHFX010016833.1, from coordinate 65,369 downwards.
GTGGCAGATCATGGCAGCAGATGTAGTTTTTCATGTCTGAGCTGGACACAGCCCCCAGTTCTCCGAGTATGGACCAGGAGCTGCATCCCGTCCTCCTGTCTGTCCGGCCTTTTGGTGAAACTCCTGACTTGCAGAGGACTCGCACAAAGACGGTTTGAAAGTCAACTGAAAGAATAAAGAGAATAAAGCTAAAGAATAATGACTAAGCCTCCATCACAGTGTGGTGGAGAGATACCTCGGTCTCCCACGGCAAAGTACCGCAAGGTATACCACAGCTGCTGTGATGTGATGCATGGCTGCTACCTCGTCTCTGTGTCCAGCTTCTTACAGTCTCTCACAGAATGGGAGTTCTAAAACAGTTAGGAAGTTGTAGATTGCCTTAACAGATATTAATATACTGGTTTGATTTTATTTGGATTGCTTCCTAAGGAGAAAATGTTATTTATATTATAACTGTCAAGAGAATGGAAGAAGAATTGCATTAACGCACGCATTACCTCCATGTGTTTATAGATCCAGACTCCCTTAGGGAATGCTGCCAAACATGATATTCCTCACATTCGGTTTGTAAGTTGCATCTTACAGTAGAAAAATGTATGCTTGAAATGCATTATTATCCTCATAAATGCGTTCTTGATTAAAGAGAAAATTTAAGCCCATACTTTAATCTCGATGAGGATGGTGGGGAGGGGAGCATAAAAATAAGCTGAAAATGAAGTATAAGTTGAACATTGTGAATGACTTGACTGTATTCTATTGCTGGGACCAGATTTTTAGGAAATACGTATTTAAATTATTCTGATGTATTTCTTTGAAGTAAACATCCTTTTTCTTCTTTTTTTTTCTTTCTGTTTTTTCTCAGATATTTCACAGGTTTGATTTATTCTTTCATGCTGCTGAGTCTTTTGACTGTGATTTAATGGTGTCCTGTTTTTCAGTAAGGATTAGAGATAAACATATATAAGTGCTATCTTTAGGCCAGAATCTGACATCTTCACGTGTCAAAAGGTGAACTGCTCTAAGTGGTACCATATTAATATTATTCTCAGGATGAGATATTTCTCAGTGTGATCGAGGAGAGCAAAATCTGATGTAGGAAAGCACTATGTGCTTGCAGAGTTTCATTAATTGTACCTTAGAAACAGAGGGTAGTCCAGGCAGCCATCTCAAGACAAGGCTCGTAGCTCTTAGTATTGTGGAGGCCGGTGTCAAGGTCTTGCTTTTCTTAGAGTTGCCCTTTTAAAATTGCTTTCCGTGAAGGACATTTCCATGAAAGACATTTGGGGAATAACAGTGGCCGCTGAAGTTAAAGCTTCACGTTGACAACATGAGACTTAGTCTCATGAAATGTTGACGCAATTTTGCAGGGTGCTTTAAAATCCAATATCCAACTGAAGAGATTTTTCCACCGTGAGGTGAATGCTAAGTTAAGAAAATATACGTGAAGGAATCTTCTTATAACGTATTATTCAGAAATGTTCCTTACATAATTGATCTTTCCACATTGTTTAAATAAGATTTCCATATGCTTAATTAAAATAAAGTCAAGTTGGGAGGGGAAAAAAAAAGTTTAAATAAATGGAACATGTGAGTTCAACACTGTCTTGGGTGAGAGAAAATCGTATTTAAACTGAAAATATTAACCCACTCTGACAAACTTACATAGTATGAGAAATAAAAGTCCATGCTTTACAGAAATTGTGGAAGTCCCTCTGCTAATTTTCAGTCTTTCAGAACCTGTGCAGCCATTGAAAAGATTTAACACCGACGTGTTAATCTGTGTTACCTGTATTTGGTATAGAAATGGTTGTTTTAATGGCTGTCGGGTGCTGCATCTCTGGAGGGTGGTAAAACATTGCTGAACAAGAGGCCTCATCACTTGCCAACGAGTCGCCCCAAGAGCAGTGGAACGGGATTTCTTGCGTGCTTCTACTCGTGAGTCCCCGTGACGTTTTGTAAGACTTACAGAACTAGCATTATAATTGAAGCGTCAGAATTAGTCTAGAATTTGATTCTAGAAACATTTTAAGAGACCTTTCAGGAGGAGCAAAAGTGGCCGGCAGCTTTCTGCAGCTCGCTGCCTGTGCATTATTGCTTTAGCAACTGAGACTAAAGAAGCGCTTTCCCGCCCTCTAATTAGGAAGTTGTTATCTCTGTAGTTGCTTAAGAGGGAAGCAGCTCTAAAACTTGAGGGGCATCTTCTCCTTTTATCTTTCCCAAGTGCTCTTTTCCTTATTTCATCAAGGTATCATCATAAATGTCGATAGAAGTTACACGAATATGTCTCTTAGGCCAGCAGTGATGTGTTAATGGAGTCAATGGGTGAATTTTCATGTGGTTTAATTTTCCTGTAGTTTAAGGTAGAAGGAAACTTAGCATGAAGCCCTGCAAGGGAAAAATAGAGAGGCAGGAGCAGAAGATACTGTTGGGAGCTCTAGGCTTTAGCAGTAAGACAGATGTCTTTTTTTTGGTTTATGGTATGAAGTGTGTTTCAAATCATTTGGAAAGTGCTAACTGATGATTAAATAGCTTTTAATGTGAATTCCTGGATCACGTATTACAAGCAGTGAAAATCTTGTAACACTGAAATGCAAAAAGCAATGTACCTTATCAGCTTTTGTGAAAAATAAACCATATTACATGTATTTACACTAATTGTATAATTAGACATTCAAATTACAGTATGTAAATACTTAGTAATCAGCTGAAATTTGCTTTGAAAAAACAAGATAATTCCCTCAACACAGGCTACCTTAAAAGAATGTTAAGTTAGGAGAAACCCCCCAGAAGTACAATGAGAAAATTAACCTGCAGTAATGACAACACCGAATAACTGGGGAGCAATGTGTAATTCCATCATTTCCTTTTGTGCGCAGCTATATTTCATGATTCAAAGCCTAATCAGGTGATGTGCTAAGAGCAGTGAAATGAAAAGGAGTTCTCAAGAGTTTCTAATGCTAGAGCCCAGCTCACTTGAAAGTTTTCCCTTCTTTCCCTAAAAACTGGGGGAAATCTCTTTCTCTTTGCAAGATCTCTTGCTCATTAGAGGATCCCCTGGAAGATACATGGAGTGGGGAGTTGAATTTCTCTATGAGTCACATAGGGAAACTACAGCCAAAACTTACTTTAAGAGGCAGCATGAGACCTGGGGAGTTGTGCGGAGTTAACAAAAGCCATAGTATTTGTTATGGTTATTCCATCTCAGCCTAAACCTGTTCTAGATACAGTATGAAAATAAAAACATTTCTCCCCATGGAACCTTCCTCTTTCAGTGTTAAATAATCGAGCATCATTTTTGTAAATTGCTGGTTGTTGTTCCTGACTGACATGTTTACTCGGATAATGTAACAGTTTTTCTCAAAGAAATCTACTTAGTGTCTAGATGACATAAACATGGGGGTTTGGTGGAAGCAAGAATTCCCAAGTGTTCTTTGCAGTTCTGCCTAATTCCCTTTCAGGCTTACAGCCTCATTTAATATTTTCCCTTCCTCAGTACTGCTTCAATTACAGCCTGTGTTTGCCCGTATCTGTAAGAAGTGCATTTGGTGAGTCCAGGAATGGTGTCTGCTTAGGAAACACCTTCTTCCTGTGTAGACTGAATCTCATGAATCAATTATAGCCTGCGCTGCTGCTGCTGCTGGTTTCGCTGGCTGGCACGAGTGGATGTGATCAGCCACACACTTCGCTTGACACCGATCTTCCCTATCGCTAACTCGCTTGGTTTTTGTACGTGTGGCCCTTGTGGCGGTGAAATGAGACGCGAGGGACTGCAGTGGCACGACACAAATCAGTGTGTCTTTCATATGAGAAAGTGTTCTTCAGGACTAGTGACTCAGAAAACGATGGTGAAATCCTGACCTGGGTGCTGATGCTTCTTAAGTTCTGTGGTATGGCAGTAAATGCAACAAGTGAAGGAGGGGGATAATTTGGAGGTGTGGAAAATTTTGGGAAAGAGAGAATGAGGCAAGTGCAATGAGATGAACCCCCATGCCTATGGATCAAAAGCTTTTAAAATGTAGGTGGTCGGTATTACTATTAAACTTGGAGCAGCAATAAAACTGAACCATTCCAGTAACAAAGAGTAGTAATGCTTTACTAAAATATTTGTGCTGTTATATAACTGGTATTATTAATTTATACTACCATAATATATAGCCAGTTATTATTATAATTATTGATATGTAAAACCTTTATCTTGTTTGTCTCTGAGACCTAAGCGGAGAGTTTTTGCTTTTTGGGATAAAACTGGGTTGACTGTTTAGCAGGGAACAACTGTGTGTTCCTTCCTGGCTATCCACATTAGGTAAGAGAGCCAGTAAATAGGGTCTCCAGGTCTGTTATCTCACTGCCTGAATTGCTGAGGAACCCCTGGCAGGTACTGCAGCAAATATGACTTTTCAGCCACTGAAGGGCAGTGTGCCAGCTCACGGGTGTCTTTCCCAAACATCAAGTGTGCTGGTAAAGAAATGTAGCAGACAATGAGAAATGCTGCTTTGCACAGAGTCAGGATGGTGAGTGGATCAGCATCATCCCCCAGCTCGGCTGAGTCTGGATGGCAGCAGAAGCCAGGAGCAGCCGCTCGGCGCCAGCTGCAGCCCCACCATGATCCTCGGCTCAGCCTTTGCCCTGGCACCCGCCTTTCATGTTGCTGAGCATCTGGTTCTAGTAGAGCATAAGATTATGTGCAGAAACAACTTGGACATGTTGAATAATGATCTTCGTGACCAGCTACAGAGTGCTTGCTGTTGCGAGTTACGGTTATATACTCGGAGGTTATATATTGGAAACCTTGAATTAGGTAAATTCACTGGTAAATTGAAGTAATCCAAGCATGACACCGGTGCATCCTGTATAATCCAAACACACGATGAGGATAACCACAAAAGTGCTTTGCACTGAATACATGGTGCAGCTTAGACGCAGGCTTGCTGTGAAGACAGCTGTGATGGGCAGTTTTTGGGTTGCAGCTGATGGACACGTAGACTTCCATGGTCACTGAGAAGGTAGCAGTACCACTGTATTGTATTGCAAAGTTATTTCGCTTTGCTACTCGAGTGAAGACAACCCTCGTGACAACCACAAACAACCTCTGCAGCCATGAATTTGATCCAAGTTCCTGAGTGAATCATGGGAAGACGTTTTTGGGAAAGCAGTTGCTGGTGTAGGAGATGTGACAAAGGTAGAGATGACAGAGATGGGAAAGACTCTGGGCTGGGCTGTGGTCTCAAGATAAGTTACAGAAGGTTACAGGAAGACTGAGTCATTCCACTTAAAACCAGCGTCGTCTCTGCTACTGATAAAGATACTAAAAAGATACCTTTGACATATCCAATATTTGGATTTTCCAACCCATCAGCTTTTTAAGAAGTTGCCCAAGTTTATGAAACCAGTAGGCTTTTGTGTGCAATACATTCATAGCAGTGTATGTAAAGACTTGGTTACTTTCCCAGTTCTCCTTAGAAAAAACCTGAATTGTCACTCTCTAAAATAAAGAGCTACAGGAAAGAATTAGAATATCCAAATTGATCTGTAGGGATTTCCAGGAAACAACAATTCAACCCAACAGTCAAGATGGCAGTGGCTTTAAAAAACCCATCCTTCATTCCAAGATGGGAAAAATTCCCAAGACGACAGAGACGGTTTCTCCAGTAACTCAGCCGAAGGCAATTTGGATCATTTGATCTGTGACAAAAGAGCATATTTGAACATACTGTAGTCACAGGTCTAGGTACAAAGCAAAAGATGTGTCAGCTCTAAAATGCAGCGTAGTGCTTCAAGGCTGTGCTCTTAGAGGGTCTCTTGCAGACAGTCTTTAGGGGTTTTTTATACCACGAGCCATCAGGTATGTAAACTTTAGGCTGCGTAGTTCATCACATACTGGAAATACACACAGCAAAATACTCCCGTAGTCCTCCAAGATTTCTTTTACTGTAATAATTCAAAACTACAGCAACCCAAACTTGCCTATTTTATTTCTATTTTATTTTCTGTTTTATTTCTGTATATGAAAGGGGACTTTCTGGAAGTGTTCATTTTTGACCAGTGCGTACTATCTCATCATGTCATTCAGGATAATGGTTCTGTGCTGCTTTCCCTTATCTGACAGGATATATTTGATCAAAGAGACTCTTCAAGCATTCTTATGTTAATGCTCTCTGTCTAAAGGAAAACTGGTAGCTTAGTTTTCAATGAGAACTTTTTATTAACTTTTTCAGTTTTAATTAATGGACATTTATTAACGGGTTTCCCTTGAGCTTTGCTTCTTTTTAACAGAACAAAGTGCTCCAAATGATAGCACTTTGAAAAATCCAATTCTCCATGTAATTTAAGGCATCTTCTTGTCGTGTATTTTGACAAACACTGTTCAGAATTTGGATTTTCATCAGCTCTATGGAAAGCAGCGTCTTTATTCCTCCCAGCAATGTTGCTCCCTTACCTATTGTTGTTTCTTCATGTACATAGCTGCCAATGCTGCTGCTGGCTTGCTTCTTTAAGAGACTTGATGAAAATCAATAAGTTATTGGAAGTGCTCAATTAGCAGCCTTTCACTTCTGGTGACAATTCCTGCTAAGTCTCCCGTGCTTTAAGACCATATTTTTGTATGACTTGCCCATGCAGGTGTAGACATTAATCAAACCAAGAGTAAGCCAAGAAACCCTGAGCATACTACTGCATCTTTTGGAGCCCCGAGCGGATGGTGGCAGGCACACCGTGGCAGGCACGCGTGTACGTGGCAGTGGCAGGCTGAAATGCTGTTACTGTAAGGTACTAATCACTTCAGTGGATCACTGAGAAATAACTAGATCCCCACAATAAAAGAAAAGAGAATGAAAGGGAGCCGGATGCTTTATCCTATGCTTTCAGTTCAGTCTTCTGGGTCTCCCCACCCCTTTTATTTTCTGTACTCACACCGGTGATATCACAGAAGATTGTGGTGTAGATCGAAATCTTTTTTTTTCTTCCGCTAGGTTTGAGTTCGCTGTGAAATCCTGGGGTTTTTTTCTATGAGATTAAATTTTAGGATTTCAGTTTCATGGGCACGACCCTAAGGTGCTGCGACTAAGAATTCATACCAGTTATTTGCTCTAGTTAATAATCGCCTTCCGTGTTACTGTGCGCCCATCTTCGATGGAAAGCATTCCTTCCCCATTTCCCTATGTTAACCACATCTTAAAGCTCATTCTAACTAAACAAAAAGGACAAATTACTCAGAAATGCAGTCTCTGTCAAGCTGTCAAGCAGTTACAGGAAGATAGCAATTAAGAAAAGCTAGAAGCAATTTGAAGGCAGAGTTTCCGATCGATAGGCAAAGGAGCAATCAGCTTTCACAGGCCTTTGGCTGGCCATGAGGTGTTAACACTCTGTGCAAGGCAAGCTCCTGCTTTATGTTTCTGAGTATACACTTTCTTTTCATGCTTCTTGGAGATGTTCGGCATCTGGTAGCAGGTTCTCCATCTCCTACGATGCTCGGCTGACACGTTGCTTCAAGATTCTAGGTTATATAATAGCTGGATAGAGCTTGTCATACTTGAAGGGGAAAAGCAGGGTATTCGGAATGAGTTACTCCAGCTGTTTTTCACAGCACATTTGACTTTTTGATTATCTCTTGTTACCCCAGACCTGGAGAGAGCCACGCACTGTTTATTTGTGAGTGTGATGGTGATGTTTATGCCTAGAAAGTACACAGAGTGTAAAGAAAGTAACTTTTTTTGGGGCACTTTAAAAAAGTTAAATGAATAAAAATAAAGGCTTTCAAGCATCCACATGTACTTGTTTAGCTTGTCAAAATGTTAGCATTGCCCTGGTTTTGGCAATTTCCAGATCAACTACTCTGATATGTGTGCCATCTGCTCACTGTTTTGTAAAGGACTGCAGTGAAACGTTGAGATTGGGATGATGTGTCTCAGCTTGGCTTCTTCACCAGTGCCACTGCAGCCCAGCACAGATGTCCTCTGAGCACTTCCCCAGGCCTCCCTGCTGGCCTCGGGGCTTTCTGGGGTGACAGCCCACCCACCCTGCTACTTCTTGAGTGCCCTCATGGAGCCCCATGACTGCACTTGTGGGTTTGGATGAACTGGGGATTGAGTGAAAAGTCATGATGGCAAACTGAGGAAGAGCATGTGTCCATTGTCCCTTCTCTGACCCAATGTAGTTGATCCTGAAAGGTGGTAAAGACCGGGATAATTCACGTAGCTTCTTCCTGGAGTCCCACCCCAAGGGTCTGAAAAGCAGCATTCCAGGAAGCGTTCCTGAAGGACAGTCTTGACACAAGCCAGCTCTCAAAGCCAGATGAGAGATCGCACATTTCAGCGCTGTGGTTGCAGCATAACAAGCATATAGGTGTGTCTTGGAAGCCTTGGGGATATCCCACAGGTTTTGTCGTGGTTGGGGTAAAGGGAGGGAATGTCACAGCGTTTGCTATGATGAATTACATTTGCACTTCTCCTCTGTTTGGAAAATGTGAGGTTATACGTGGAAAGACATCTTCTAAGAATTTATGTTCAGTGGAAATGAAAGATGTGTTTTTAATTCAGATTAGGTACCACTGTAGCGCTCTTGGCCACTCCATACTTCATTTCCTTCTGCCTTTCTGACTCTTATGTTGAACTTCCCTCTTTAAAATTTTAGGATTTGTTCTTTGTTCTACAATAACCCCTTCTGCAATCATCTTGTCATTTTCCAAATAGTTTTTTCTTTCTTCTTCTTTCATTACAGCTCTGCACTGTTTCTTTGTTGACCTTATTTTTGGTTCCTCACCATTCTTTTTTCCTTCATTTGCCATGTCTGTGCCAAATGTTCTGTACCATGCTAATGCTCACAGCCACACTCTTGCTGCCCCCCTTGTTTAATTGCTATTCCTTCTGAACTATTTCAATTCTCACCTCCCTGTTCCAAGTCCCATATTTCATCTGTGCCAGTTTTTATTACTGCCACTTTTATCTGTGTCTCCTTCAAGCTTCCATTACCCTTTGTGTTACTGCAAAATAACGATCAAGTGGGAAGTGTATCTGCTCTTTTATTCTTTCTTCTTTCAACACCAGTGTGATTAATCCAAGTCTTTCTGATTGGCCCATGCAATGATGATTGAGCTGTCGCTCAGACTTTCACCCTGTCTTACCACGGGTATGAAATTGAACTTCAAACCGGGAGAGCGTTCAGCACTCTCAGGACAACGTGAGTCAGTAATTTACAAAGTGGCTCTGTGTTTCGTACGCTATCCCCGTTTATGAATGCACAAAATAATCTGTAGGATTTAGTAATGAGTCAGGATACAGCAATGCCACTACATTACGTAATCTCGCATCCCTGGAGATGAATGAATTATGGATACAAAACCATTATCAGTCCCTCTTGGCAGCATTTTCGCTTTCTCTCGTACTGTATACCTGTGACTTGTTGGCAGTGCTTTATTTCCTCCCTCCCCCAGTATATTGCAAAGCTCCTGGAAGCTTTGTAGTTTTATTATTTCTGTGCTTTCATTTTTATTTTTTTTTTGTTCCACTGAATTCTCTTTCCTTTTTCTATTATCTCATTAACCTCTTAAAGCTTACCTTTATTGCTTTATTCATTCTAATAATTATAGTTTGATGAATGAGAAACATCATGTAATGCAAAGTGTTTTCAAAATCACTGACAAATAAAATTGACACCGTTAGGATTCTTCTGTATTTATATTTTTTTACTGTGGAAAATTCAGAAGTTCAGAGACTCCACAAGGAAAACAACGATTGTCAAAAATATGGGTACCTAATCTGAAATAGGAAAATGTGTTCTCGGCCCCCTTTAAAGTTCTGCTAGTGATATTGGAAGAAGACTCTTACAAAACCCAAACTTCTCTTACTAATAAGTGAACTAAATTTTTTTTTTTACATCTCCAACTAAGACTCGAGACTTTTTTTCTTTTAATGCAAATGTTCTCTCTTTCTGATCAAAATGCCTATACACCCTCCCCATGTGTAAAGATCCTTTAATGGTATCTTTTCAAGTGTATCATAGTGCATATTCGGTGTGATTTATAAATAATGTGGTATGTTAGGTCAAATCATCTTCTAATGTTACATCAAGAAATGGGGATGTGGCAGCTTTCAAGGCAGAGCTGCTGTAGAGGCAAGGCGCTCTATTAATCTCTCTTCTGTTTTGATTTTCACTCTCCCCTCTCCAGCCTTATCATCCACATTCACAAGCAGAGTAACTAAAACGAACAGAGAAGGGGAATATAGCTTCAAAAAGTACAGTGAATAGGTTTCCGTTAAACCTCGCCGGGTAAGAATGGGCCCGTGAAACTGGCCCAAAGTTGGATGAGGGAGAGAGAGAGATGAATTCATCTTCTCTTTCTTCTGAGAGCAGAATTCAAACCAATCCAAGGAGGCAAAAAAGACTTTTTGCACGTGTGCTTAATGTGTCTGGCGGTCAGCGGTGAGGTACTTCACACTGCTGTGCTCTGCTTTCCAGTTTATAGAACCCCAAGTACAAGGTCTTGGTTTTGGAATCGGCCCATGAGCTGAACTCAGGCAGCCAGTGCTGTGTTAGCAGCAGTTAAGGTGCCTCTGGAAGAGACCGATGAAGGGATCCTGTGTCAGCAGACGAGCTTATTCACAGAATGTTAGGGGTTGGAAGGGACCTCTTTTGTTCTTTCAGAGACACTTCAATTATTGTTTATGAGAGGGGTTGGGATGTTGTGATTTGGGAGGATGTTTGTTCTGAAGAAAGCAAGCTCAGAATAAAACCTGAATAATGTCAGACATTCAGTAGTTGTCTGCTTGTTGACAGTGTCATGTAAATTTGTCTGGGGACCATCTGCAGCTTCCGAACAATGGGATCTCAGCTGTGACTCTGACCTGTGGCCCTGGGAGAGGTTAAGCAGAGGCCTACAGAGGTGGAGAGGTCTCCTGCGGCACAGGCCGCCTGGGGCAGCTTCAGTGGGCTTCCAGATGGAGCGGTAGGGACCGTAGTTCTTGGTAAACCTTCTACAAGTTTATATTTCTCTACGTGGTTCTATTGCCTTACGTGTGAGACCAGACTGGAGAAGTCACTACTACTATCAGTGCTAGGCTAATCCCGGTTTGTGCACAAAGATGCTTTCCAATCTCTGAGAAAAGTGTTTCTCTCCAGAAAAGGTTCTGCAGCCTCCCTGTCTGCCAGAAAAGGACAGGTACTGTCAGCAGGCACAGGCATTGCCTCAGCACTGCTGAAATTCAGTTTATTGCCATTCTGTGATACAATCCTACAGAAACTAATACGTCTTAATAAAAGAGCATTTGACAAAATGCATTTGATGCATTTCTAGAGATCTTTCTAAGAGCAGTAGAAAGCCATAGAAATATTACTAACTTTTTCAAACCACAAGACATATTCCTGTAACATTACTAAAGCAATTTATTCAAGTTTTAGAAAGAATTTCTGTAGGTTTGTTTCCTGTTTTACCTTTCTCTGTTGTCTGCTGTAAAATGCTTGAGTAAAGGCAGAGGGCAAGCTGTCCAAAACTTAACAGCAGTAGTATGGCAGTTTAGAAGGGAAACCAAAGTGGAAGCTACGTCAGTGGAATTTCACTGGGTGCCCTGAGTAGCAGGCTAGCTCTTCTGCAGCAAAACAAAGGAGCTGAGGCTGAATTTTTTAATTATGGCAATGTTAACATTGCTGCTTTTTGCAACTCCTACACAAGATGTAATCTCTAATGACAAATCTCTCTAGCAGTTTGTTAGGACATGAGTTCAGTGTTATTTCCAAGAGAAATACGCTATTTGCTGAATTTCTGTAGCAACTTCTGATAACAGTTCTATTGGTTAAAGCAAAACTGAGGCAAGAAAAATCAGATTTTCATAGTGAGCCAGACCAGGAACTTACTCTGTACAGGTAAGGAGCTGGACTGACACAAAGCACTGGGGCAGCTTTCATTAATGGCATGTGAGAAGGTTGAGTGATTGGTCTCCGCATTTTGAGCCCAAATATTCCAGTCCTTGAACAGTGCTGTGAGCGTGATCGCTACCTTTTATTCCAGTTTTGCGTGTTGCAGACATGAAAGCACAAAGAGAGATAAATCTTGCGTTGTTATTATTGAAAGAAATGTACAATTATTTTATTCTGATAAATGTTTTCTCTACCATGCATCTTGTATGTCCAGTTGTACTTTACTCAGCCAAGGAGGCTGTGACTGGGCAAAGACCCAGCAAAGCTCCCAGAATAGGGAGAAAACGCATGATGAATTAATCTCTCAGAAGATGAATTAATCTCTCTCAGGCACATAAGGCATCTCGGACTCATTCTTGCTTCATTCTGAGAACATCTACCTCTCTCTTGTTTCCTCCTCTTTTTTAGATATTCTTGAACGATTACTTTGCCTGGATTCATAGAAGTTTCCTCACCAAGTCTTTCTGGAATAACTTTTTCCTTTTACCAAGAAATGTCAGATTGTGTCAAACAAGTTCAGCAGTGAGTCTGTATATGTATTTCTTCTCAGCATTTTGCATGTATTTTTTTCTTCTCTCCATCTGTTAATTGGACGTAGTGACTTATGAAGGATTGCATTAAAACATTTAAATAGTTGGTATGATAGGGGATACTATTACTCACCATTATAGGTGATAGGTGATAATTTTCTTCTCTTCCCCTTCTGTTTGGGGAGAATTGAGGGCAAGTCTGCTAACAAGGGAAAGAAATGCTGAGTAGCTTACAGAAATGTTGGACTTGGTTCATTTCTTACACACACTGTATCTCCACTGATATCACAGAATTGCTCCTGATTTATATCGCTGTAATGTAGAGGAAAATCAGTCCCTTCAACTATACTACTCTATGCGATGTATTCTGTGTTTTGTCATCCTAGAACGTATATTTTGTATTTTCAATGTAAAGCTACACATGTTTCAAGTCAGTATCACATTATACATAAACTCCTAACTGCAATATTAACTGTCATAACACAGTGGTCTTTCTTAATGCTGTAGACTTCTGTGTGATAGGATTTGAAAGTATTGTGGTCTTGCATCTTTTTTGTTTTCTCTAAGACTTGAGATTTTATATATATCTATGTATGTTTGTAGTATTCCTTGACCAAAGCATTTCATTCTCCGTATACATCAGGCATTCTGATTGGTAAGAGTGGCATTTGGAACTTTAAAAGGTGTGGTCTAATATACTCGATAATAGAGAATGTAATACAAATGTTGTCAAGTAAAAGTAGAACACCACACAGGAAGGTTTCTAAAAAAGAAGAGATGATAAGGAGAGCTCTGTGAGATTTTTCTTAAGGTTGTGTAATTGGTGCACAATGTGAAAATTGCATTTGTGGGTAAGTAAAATCTATTGCACGCTTTTCCTTAAAAGAAATACCCAGATGCTGCTCTCAATTCCTCACCCTCCCCTTAGGTTTTATTCTAAAAACTTTTAAAGTCAGAGGAGTGGGTGTGACCTTCAGCTGTTGCTGAAATAGTAAGCACATGGAGAGTGTGCTGGAAAATTCTCCTTAAGTCGTGGCATATTGGTCTAGAAAGACACCCTAAAGCAGCTGCATATGCATTAATAGCTGTCCAACATATCCAAGAGTGCGAATAGGTCGGTGATGTATTAGCCATCACCATTTCTTTCTTTCTTCCGCGTGCCTTTTTCAGTAGATAGCCAGGTTTGCATACCTGTTTCCTTCACACGTGACCTTGATGTCCTGAAGGATCAGGTTACCCTATGTTGAGTTTGGATTTAACCCTGGGACTAGCCTGGTTTTCAGTTAGGGTTTCCACCAGATGGTTTCCAGAGGTCCTTTCCAATCAGAATTATTCTATATGACAAAATGAAGTAGAGACTTATTAATCAGCCTCTGTTGCCCAGTTCTGCAGTCAACATTATTACTGTGGTGCGACATCCGACTGAAGAGCTGAGGACATAATGAAAAAAATAATGATTAGTTCATAAATTCCATCTGAAATACAAATTGTAAAGTACTGCTGCATGGGTGTTGATGTTGAGATATTCCCAAATACTTCTCATGTTTGATGAAAAAAAGTCTTCCGATCCTAAAAGCACGCTAAATTTTAGCATTTTTTTCTAAACTGAAAGTGTACACCAGCCTGCACCTCTAGATTATTTGTTATTTAATCACGTGGATAAAAGTAAAAAAATGGTGTTAACAGAAGCAACTGGCTACTGAAACAGCCAGCATCCTGTCATTTGGAAAATCACAGGCACTTTATGAGAGCGTGACAAGAGAGGGATGCAGGTGACATTAATGCTGCTCACCACAAAGAGCTTGGACAGCTCTAGTGAAAGAAAGGAAGTTGTATTTAGGATAAGGGTTACAGAGAGCCAGTGTGCTGAACTTAAATACTCCTCGTCTGCCTCCTCCTTCTGCTTTTCACCAAAAATCTCTTGAACAAAATAAAACCCCAAAACATAACAAAACAAAACCCCCAACAAAATTCTTTGGTATCTTTGGGAAAATGCATAAAAAGAGAGTAAAATTATAGAAGGGAGAATTGGGTGGAGGAGATGAATCTGAAGAAAGAGTCAGAAAGGTAAAGGCTCTAAATGAGGTACCATTAGCAAACTATGTAAAAGCCAGAAAGAGCATGCTTTTAAAATGCATAAGAAGCCAGGGAATAACAAAAGGAATTGTGGGTCCTCTGCTTAAGAGGATGGAAGGGGGAAAAAAAAAAAAGGTATGTAGAAAGCTGAAAAGCTTAATAGCTACTTTGCCTTAGCCCTTTACTAAAAAGATAATAGTTACAGGCTTAATGCACTAATAGTACTAACGTAAAGGTGAGATGGAATCAGGAAGGAACAGGTTAAAAAGTGCCTACCAATTGAAGATGGAACACATTAAAATAATCTCTAGAGAGCCAGGCAAAATTCTCCCTGGAGTGAGGTAGCATCAGTATCAAAGCCATTGGCAATTTAATTAGTGAATTCGTGGAGGGGAGGGAATTTCACTGGGGCTGGAAATGAATGCCATAGAATGAAATCAAGCAGGTGTAAGATCCTCATACTCAAATTTTGCTTTTTCAATTCAGATCTTTAGGCCTGAGGGAATATCCTGCTGCTCTGAAAAGCAATTCTACAATGTGGTATAGGGCCCTGACCGAACAGCCCCTGAACCTGGCTTGCTAATTAGTAATTATTTTGGCAACAGTCGTTAGATGGACAACAGCCAGTCTTAGAGGGGGCGGGGATGTGTTCTGCAAAGACGTGGACTTTGGGTGGTAAAAATTGCATGATATCATTTCCTACAGCTGTAAGTCAACCTCCCAGCCTACAGCAGTACCATCTGATTGATAACTCACATTATTTTTTAAAGTTGAGGGACTCAACAATATTGTGCTAAACACACATGAAGAGGAAGCGTGAAATCACTGTGGTTGCTGTCCAATCTTTTCTTTATAATTATTTCATAGGCTGCCATCTGTAATTAAGTTTAAACTGCCAGTGGTTCCATAGCATAGTGGTGTCATTTATAATAACGTGTACACAATTATATAATCCTTTCTGTTGGGAAACATCAAAAAATCATGCCTGGGAATACACAGTGGGTTGTTTGTTTCAAACAAGAGAGCAGATAAAACAGAAATTTCAATGGACTCTTGTAACCCCACGTTCTTGTTCTTTCCTTTTTCCTTTTGATATCAGCAAATGGGATATTTTTGGACCTAGAATATTTCTAGGTTTGTTTGTTTGTTAAACAATTGTCCTCAGCTAAATTCAGGTTCCAATTTTAGAATCGGGAAGCAAGCAGGAGCAGAGTGTAGGTAGGCTTTTCCTTTGAGAGTATTACACGTGTCATTTGCTCTGTGGAAATTCCTCCAGCTAGTTATGTCGCCTCCTGGCATCCTTTCCAGTTTTCCCAATGTGGAGGAGGTATTAAAATCCATCCCTCCTTTGGACAAAACTTAGGCAACCCAGCACGTGATTCTTCATAGAATCATAGAATGGTAGGGGGTGGATTCGTACGGTGCTTTAGGTTGTCTCTTTTAAAATGTTCCACCAAAGCCCAAAGCAGCTGCGTATCGAGCAGTGGCAGAAACGTAGCAGCGACTCAGTGTTGCTGGTCCTCCTTAGAAGAAAAGAGCCTGTTCAATAGCAGAAGAGTGACAAATTTCTCCAGGCACTCCTCACCCCTGGGGGGCCTGCCGTGCAGGAGTGGTTCTCCCTCTCTGGGCAAATCCCCCCTGCTGATCAGCAGAGCATAAGAATTACGTGTCATTTGCTTCTCCCTGTTCCTATAAAAGATGATGAAACCAGCCCAGTTCTATGGCATATGCATACCATGCACGATTACCATATATTTATGTATGGTCCATATGGGTCTATATTTACCCATAGATTTGTGCGGTATCGACAACTGCAATCTTTTCTAATTTGTATTGAAACACCTATATTGCACATGACTCTTCCTCCTCCTGTTCACCCTCAAACTCAGCGGCTAAGACTATTTGTATTCATCTCACCCAACTGTAGAGGCCACATATTGTCATACCCCATAGATACGATTCTACTTGCAGATGGGAGAGTTTATGTTCCCTGTCCAAATAACAGGAGAAAAAACCCAACCCTTCCAGGCTGTCTCTAGTGACTTCCCAGTCTTGCGTCCTCTTCTCGGCAATCATTTCTGTCTGCCCATCATTCAGTACGTGAACCCACCCGGGATCGTGTGGTACGTTAACGAAACACAGTTATTTGTGTGCCAGATATTTTCCAATACTTCTCTAAGTGATCTTCAGCTGTACGGCAGCAGCTTGGGACTGGATGGGATGCGGTCAGAAGTGTGCAGGGAGTTGGCCCGTGTCGTCGTGAGGCTGCCGTTTACTGTCCTTGAAAGGTTGTGGTGAATGGAGAAGGTTCTTCATTGCAAGAAAAAGCAAATGTTGCACTCGGTTTAGTTAAAGGCGAGGAGGAGTGTCCCTGAAGGAGGATCTGAGCATCCCAGTGGAAAGGAAGTTGACTGTGAGACAGCTTACCCTGCCTTTTAAAAGGAGAATTTAAATGTGATATCAAGGTGGCCTTCCTTAATTTTTTATAAGCTTTTTAATTTATCTGACTTTGTTATGTATAGGATTCCCAGCTCTGGCCTTGTATGACCTCAAGAGTTCATCCATCCTTGCACTCTTGTGCGATAGCTCCTAAATTGGCATGTGCTCCGCAGCGAGCGCCGGGGCACCCTGTGAAGGGTCACTTGGTTTGTTCCCCGCTGCCAGCGGAGCTGTGGGCTCCACAGAGCTGGCGCCAGGGAGCTGCCTGTGCTGGGCTCTTGCCTCTTTATATGGCTCTGCAGAAGGTGCTGAAAAAGCTTGTGGCATTTTTCTATCAGCTGAGCGTGGAGGAACTGTCATCCCCTGCAAATGATCTCTGAAATACAGGGGTGGGGGAATGCTCGGTCATTTGTTGCTCCGATTGGATTCATCTGTTATTCATGTTTGCAGAGACCATAAATTGCAGCTGGAGACATTAAGCTTTTTTACTGCTACTCAGATGGGCGCTTGTGTAAGGGAAGCCGAATTCCAGAGCAGGAAGGCTTTGAATTTGGTCTGTTTAATGTTGGCCGATTTATTTATTTATTTGTTTATTGCCAGCAATGCACTATTTTTTTGACCGATGTTACTGAACATTTCGGGAGTGACTGTTCTAATGCTTACCTTTTTGGGTTTCTGCTTTAAACAAAGTGGTAAAAGCAAGCAGTCTCGTATATCTGCTATACGTGGGGACAGAGTAGGCGAGAGTGAGGGCAGGGTGGCCTGAATATAAGGGCTATCTGCTATCTTGGCATGAAATATTAGTAGCGAGCATTTAACGCGTTTCTGCTTTCCCACTTTATTTCAGAAGGAGAATTAAGGGCTTTTGTCATATTAAACAAAAAACCCCATCAGTGCTTGCACTTCATAAAACATCGGGTCTGACCATGAACGGTGACAGTGAGGGCAGATCAGTTTTAGGAAGTTGCTTTAAAGTAAAAGCAGAAGAAGAATCCTCTGTAATGCTAAACCCTGATTATGTAAAGTACTGAGATACAGGATTCTTTTCTCTTGGGTTGTGTGTTTCTCTTTTAAGATGTCTTGTTTAGAAGTCCAAGTGCTGAAATGGAGGATTTCCATTTAACTTTTAAAATGAAATCAAGTATCTGCATCCTTATTGTGTAGCTCTCTGCTTATAATCTTTAGAGTTAGCTTGTTTAGCTTTACAGCAGCATTTCTGTACGTCGCTTGGCTCTTTGAACCCCATTGCTTCCCCTCCTCATTTTATTATCATAAAAGTCAGAATGCTTGACAAGGCTTCAGAGACTGCAGCACAATCATACTTCCATGACATCAAAGTCAGAAATGACTGTGAGCTGAGCCATCTTGACCAACATGAAACAGGATTTTGACGTTATAATGCATTGACATCACTCTTGTTTAATCTTTTCTGTTCTCTTTTCTTACCCTTTTTTTTTTATTATATAGGACAGTATAAAGTGGATGTCCTAAGAACACTTAAGACTTAAGCAACCCCTAAGTGAGCAGCGGTTTCAAAAGCATCTGTGGCCACACTTTGCTTTGAAAACAGCATCAAACCTACCACACTATACAGGGATTGCCTGGCTGAATGTCACATATAATGCTCTCAGTTCTGATGTTTCCTTCCTGGCCACTAAAATAAAAAATAAGGGATTTATTTATTATACCAGCTTAGCAGCAAATAGGTAGCATCTGATGCTGATAATGCACTGGAACTTAAAAAATATACAAACCTTAGGGTATGCCAAAAAAATGCAATTAAAAAAAAAAAAATTCACAATGACAAAAAAATGCAAGTCCTTTCCTTTGGTATTTTAAATCCAGCTTCTGATGCCATGAGAAATAGTTTCTTAAGTTTGAAGTTGGAAATAGTTACAAGAATCCCATGGTCATTATGGGAAAATGTGTTCTTTAGAACCTGGAAAACAAGCTGTGTTTGAAATGCAGTTGATGGAAGGCATACACTTGCTCAGGAAAACGCTGCTTGTAAACTGGATTAGTGCTTTGTACACCACACCTTAGAATTTCGCAGCTACAGGAAGATTATCACCAGTTAAGTTTACTGTTAACCTTCCTGAAGACAAGGGCTCTCTGATAAATTCTAAATGATTTGACTGTGCTTAAATATATTTTGTTGTGACAGATGCATGCAAAATGTTTTTCTTCTTCTCGGTGTGACACTGATAAGCAAACAGTCTATGTGCTGTAATTTGGGAGTGTATCAAGGTATGATGAGTAAAATCTTGAAATATGAAGAAAAATAGCTAAAAAAAATGAGAAAAGAGCGTATTGGGGTATTTTCCAATGCCATCTGCAGCACCCTGTTAATCTAGGTAGAATGTGAGCAGAGCAACAAGTGAAAGCAAGTAATTACATCTGAGAGAAAACAAAAGGAATTTAGAATTATTGTAGTTCTAGTGCTTTGACTTTTTTTTCAACAATTAAGAAATACGTGTAATGAAAGTCTATCTCCCAGATAGTATGTCTTGGAAATGAAGTCTATATCTATGGACATAAATGCACTTATTAAACTCTGGACAGAGTGCATTAATGGACATAGCATGACTGGCATTATAATTGGATTCTTATATTTTATTTCTGTGATGTTCCTGATGTTTTTTATTAAGCATTTCCTTTTTAATTAAATAGAAGTTAAATAGAATTTGGTTTGCTGTATATTCAATATGAAGTCAAAAGATTCACAGTAAACTATGAATCCTTTAAATAAGAATGTAAATAGCCAGCAATGAATGCTCAACCCTTGTATCAATAACTGAGGTGTTTGTTTTCTTCTCGACTGCTTCGTCTCTGGCTTGGTGAGACCTTGTCTCTCATGCTGGTGTGAGAAGTACTTATCTGTTGAATCATTTAGAACTAGTGCAGTGAAAGTAGCTCGTAGGGGACTTACCTGGCTAAACTGATGGGCAATGCTTTCTAAAAGTAAGGCATTGCAGGAAAGTGATAATACTGATGCTCTCTTTTTTTGTGACAAGCAGCTGTCTTTAGCTCACCATCTCCTCATCAGAATGATTGTTTTGTATTATCCTGTGCTGTAAATGAGACAGAACACTGTGCATTATGACAGGCTGTAAGACGCTAAAAGGGTCTGAAATTAAGACGGCAGAAGAGTTGAACTGTTGGTGATTAATGCAAAGGATATTGCACCTCTTGTTCTCTCTGATGTAATCAGAGTGAAGCAAGTTCTGCTGTATTTCTGCAATGGGCTGACAGTGTGCACGGAGAGAGGACAAGCACGCTGATCTCTAGACAAGTGGTCACTGATTTTTGCTTTAAAAAGGACTTGAAGCAAGCGAAGGGGGAAAGGCTTTTCCTGCAGTAATGCAGTGAAGTCTATTGTTGCTATGGTCTCAATTGGGTGCCTGGAAGCACTGATGTATGTGTGAAATGTTTTCATATCACAAACATATTAGCAACTTACTTGATACCAAGCACAGAAAAGGAAGCCCATACTGTTTGTGCATATCCTTGTTTTCCTCTTTTTTGTACTACAGTAAAGTGAGGGTTGTTGGCAGCCAATTTGATGTCAGGTCTTTCTGTTCTTCTTTCTTCGTGCTCATCGGGGTGCCAATAGACTAAAGCCATCCAGCATGAAGAGAGTTTTCACATCACAGTTGCAGAAGAAAACTACTTCTTGCCAGGCACAGAAAATACCAATAAACATTACATATTCACATTTCCCTTTTGTTGTCTAATAAGGGAAAGGTGTCCTGGTGATTGTTCAGCCATCACGCAGGAAAAATTACAACTTCTTTTCTTCGCTTTTTGCTCTTTTGTCAACAGAGAGTCGCCTTTCCTCAGCCCTCCTCAGCCTGTCAACTATGGAGAGCATATAGAGAGTGTCAATAGGAAACATAATGGGACAATCTGAAATTGTGCAGCTCGGTTGTCGATTCCAAACGAAGGCACCTCTTGTCTTGGCTGTACGTGGGTTTCTTTGTTAGCCAGAACTGTTGCCCTGATTTTCAGAGGTCTGTTTATATATTTGGGAGACATGTGCTTTCTCCAGATGCTCCACTGTGAGTTATTAGTGAGAGTTGTGTGTGTGCAACTTAGATTGCCCCCTTTGTCTTCTTAGCAGGTTCTTTTTTTTGCTGTACCAGCCGCGTGTTCTGTTGTGTCAGGTGGTGTACAGCCTGCTCTGAAAAACACCTCCCAAATACACAATAGTCTGAGGGGCTGCTTTGGAAATAACCGGTTAATAAAATGTATGTAAGCAAAATTCTTTGCTTTAAAATCCCATTTGCTTAATTTTAGTGCCATCACCGAGAACTGTCATCCTTTCTTTCTCACTACTCTTGCTGTAGATTTCTGCTCACTGTGAGAAACAAAATTTGCCGATGCCCCCCCCCGACCCCAGAAGATGACAGAACCCAGATCCTTGTGTAAAATAGCTATGGAAATTCCTTCTTCATTAGGCTTGAAATATCTTTACTAATCTTTAAGTCTGCTAATTTACTCTGTCTGCCAGCTTGAATCTGGCTCAGTTCCTTACATGACACTAAACCACTACTCAACTACTGATCCTATCTTAATCTTTTCTTACATACCAGTAGTCATGAGAAACCAGCAATAATAAATACTCTCAGTAGACTGAAATACTAATATTCCAGCAGAATTTTTGGGTTGTTTTGTTTCATTCAAAGTCACAAAGGACAAAAAATGAAAGAAGTATGTGGAGCCTTCCCATTATGCTGAAAAGTTTTCCTCTGTGCCTTTGTGGTCATTCAGTCATCCCTGTGGTAGGGGTGTGCTCCTACAGCTGACACACACGGGCTGAAACGTGCAGCAAAGAGACTTTGTCTTGCATTTAAATGGTGACTCCACCTCAAAATGATCTGGTTCTTTCAGGCACTTGATATTTTCCTAGCACTTTCGGGTTAATTTATCTCTTCCAGATAGCACATCACATAAGTAGGAAATAAGACAGTGTTCCAACTGTGCTGTTCATGAACAGTATTCCAGTACTGAGGCACTTTTACTTCTGTGCACATATATCCACAGACTATATTGCATACAGCATATATAAAATTTAACATTTTTCACGTAACGCCTGTAACAGAACTATCTCGGAAATACATCAGAAATGTGCACTCTGAGGGAGTTGCCTCGTGCTGTATTTTTCTGAAACTACAGTTGTTTTCCCAATAAAATTTGACAGTAATTTTGGTTTAGTATACTAATTTAGAAAGTAATCAGATGAGGATTATCTATACTAGTTTATATTTAGGATACCGGGAAGGATCCTAATGTAGCTCCATATTAGACTACATCCTGATTTCTCTTTTCATTCTGAGATAGGAATTTCTATGACTGGCTGCTCTGGGAAGTTCTGGTAAAGAGTTTTTTAATATATTGCTTGGCAAAATAATCATACTGTATTGAATGAATTCATACATTAGCATGACTCACATACAAGGCTGAGCAGTTGCACAGTGAAGCCAGGCACTTCCAGTAAATAGAATTCAAAATCTCATGTTTATTTTAATTTTATTTACTGCATTGCATATGCATATTTTCATGGTTTTCCAAGAAAACATGATTGCTCCTGCCCCGCCCCACTCTCTAACTGCCAGACAGGAGTGATACCTTCTCAGATGGCTCCAAAATGCCCAACTTAGGCATGAGGAGTCTTGTTTTTCTGAAATTCCATATATTTGAGAAAACAGGTCCCTTCATGTCAACCAGCATGGAAAGACAATGCTGAAAAGCTGCCTGCTGGAAAGCAGTTCAAGCTGTTTGACCAGGAGATCTTGTAAAAATGCAATTGTTCTGTGAGAGGTTTGTGCATATTTAAATAAATAAATAATAATAAAAAAGAGAGGGTAACTAAGGTAACTAAAAAAAAAAGGAAATATTGAGAGATATTTGAGCAAATTTAGAGTCTCTGAAACTGTCCTATTCTCTCGTCAGGAAATAATGTAAGCCTAGTTGAAAGGAGAGCTTTTCATATCACATATACAAAGAGGATTTGGATTTCAGTTACTGAATTCAAATTAAAATGATTTCCAAGATATAGTTACACTGAATTTTTTTTAAACTCATTTCTCATCTCTTAAAATTTCTGATTTAAAAAATTATTTTAGAATTTGTTTTAAGCTTTTTACTTTGGATGTTTCTGTTTCTATTTTATAGGGCACAAAGGGTTCTCATGCATCTTATATGGCATCTTATAAAGAGCCAAGTTTTTTCAGTCCATTTTCTTATACCCAGTGGGACATTTATCTTGTCCCCATTCACTTTTACCACTGCCCTGCTCGAAGCAGAGTTCCGAGCCAGTATCTGGCAATTTCCTGGATACAGACTTGGATTGAAAAACGATATTCTGTATAGGAAAGCGTAGCTTATGTGAGGCTGAATTTGGGAGAGATCTACGTCAGGCACCAGACAGCACATGAGGTTTACTTCTCTGGCATTAAAGCCATGCAGATTTCTGTTTAAGGTTTTGGTTTCAGTAGTTGAAAAGTAAGGAGGTGACTTTTTACATTCCGTGATGTCTTTCGTTATACTCTGGGGGGATTCCTGCATATTATTCTTTGAATGGACTTTTCCTGCTGTGCTCAAAAGCAAGCCTGTGAAATAAGATCATACAGAAATACAGGACAAGTGGAAATTATTCTGTATTTTTTTTTTAATTGTTGGATAGGGAGAATTTTTCATTGTAATGCACTTTAGAACAGCATTGTGGAGTTTGACACAATTCCTAACTGATGGAGAAGTGCACTGTGGCACTGGAGTAGCGCAGTCAGGTTTCAGGGAAGGTTCTCCTGCTGTGAATGCATCATTGCTGGGGGTTAGAAACTTAACATTTCAGTCTTCAGTAGAGCCTTGGTTTCGGCTCAGCTGTAGGTAAAGGTAATTTGAGGCAGGTAGTGTCATGAAAAACTACAGATTTCTTAAACTTCTTGTTCATTTACATTTTGCCATAATATTTGGCATCTTGCAGGTTTTCGATAGTGTATTTGTACTTCAGAGTATATTTAAGGCTGGAGGAGACCTCAGGAACTTGCAAGTCCAAACCTCCAGGTTAGACTAGGGGCAGCTCAAAGGTCAGCCCAGGTTGCTCAGGGCTTCCTCCAGTCTGGTCTTGAAAACCTCCAAGGACAGGGGCTGCACAACCTCTCTGGGTTATTAATATAACAATTATATTTCTAGTGAAGACGTAGCCCAGATGACTAGTCCTGAATGGCCTAAAAAGCAAGAGACAGAAGGGAAAACACATTCCCTGGTTATGAGTGTGAATTAAGCATCCTGAGCAGTGAATTGACATACTCCTTCATAGCAGGAACACTGATGAGGCTCCTTGGTAGGTTTTGGCTTATCAGCAAAATTAGGAAAAAAATCAGTAGTCCCTAAAGGAATTTGTACTGATAACTGATAACTGCTGTGAAGCAGTAGGACAACAGGGGAAAGAGGAGGAAAAGTAACAAGTAGTAAATGCATATGTGAGAAGTGATTTCCACACTAAATACATGAAAATTATTTAGGATATGCTTATAACCTCATCCTTTCAGATTTTTTTTTTTATGGTCTGTTATAGCCTACTATTTTTTCATGCCAGAAACTCAAAAGGGATGGACCACTCTGTTATAGGGGGGCCCAGGTCACAGTGTGCATTAGAAATGGATTGAACTAGCTGGAAGCATCAGTACTTAACCGCAAGTTCCAGAGTCCACCCAAGGTGATTTCTGAGCAGCCAGTTGCTGCCAACCCTTCCCTGGGTGCATTGCTGCTGTAGCACCAGGGCGTGGGTTGTCTGTCAAGGTAGCTGTCCGCACTTCACCTGTCAGTAGCTGATGCTTCTGTATTTCTCTTTCATTTTCAGATGTATTAAAAATTTATCACAAACATTTAAAGAAGAAAAATGCATTGACTTTTCTGAAAGCAATTTGTTAATTAACATCAAAGGGATGAAATTTGCCTTGCATTGCCTGGTGAGTGGCATTCTTCCATCGTCCTGGTTGCTATGGCGATGAAGGAAACTCGTTTGTTCCGGGTCACTCCTAAATTTGCACATGAAAGCATTAGAGATTACTGCTGTCTAATCAAGTTATATGGAAAAGTTTAAAGGGAGGTACAATGTTTTACAGCCAGAAACCCTCAACAGAATAAAACACAATAGCTGAGAAAAAGGATTATCTTGTGCTTTTAAAAACATACTAGGAAAGTTCAAAATGGCATGAAAGCTTTTTTAGCCAAACATCTTGATTTTTTAATGCTATTTTCTAAATGAGGAATGTAGAATCACACTTCTAATAGAGAATTAGCGTTTGCATTGCCCAACTCCAGGCTGGATTCAGCATAATGAATAAGGCCTATGCTATGCATTCATTAAATGATTTTACTTTTGAACTCCCAAATTCTTTTGTGTCACGGTCCTTGCTATCTTCGCATCACTACTGAAGTACAAAACAACAACAAAAAGTTTCTCTGAGTATGAACTGCGTTCTGTAAAGTGAAGAAGTCAGGACTGCCATGAAGCTACCAGTAGAAAGCCTCAGCAGAAACTCACGTCTTGCTGCGGGTACTTGCTGGCAGCAGACTCCACATGCAGCACATGGGGACTGTATTGCATCTCTGTGTCTGAAGGTGTTCTGCAGTGCTTTAGGAAGTACCAGCTGCATACCACGGTAGAAACTGTGTTTTTGAATGGGCTTTTATTTTCACGTATGGACTAGGTTTGGTATCATTTTTATTGATTTTTTTATTTCTTCTCCATTATTTTACTTCTTTTTGTCGACGATTAGATTTTCATGACTTGTAGTTTCCAAATGTGTCAGTCAGATTCAATGCAGTTTAAATGGAAAAGTCTGGAGCTTTAACAGCAGTTATGCAAAGAGCTCCATTACACAACAGAATATTGTTACCTTAATTCTTAATATTCATGATTTAACAGTACTGTTCAGAGACCACAACTGAAGAAACATAATGAGTTCTTCAAGTTATCTTTGAGATTCAATAGAAAAAAGCATATAGCATCCTGCGTCTTAATTATTTATGAGGATATTCTTGCTATAAAATAGCATTGTTGTCATGGAAGCAATCAAGACTCAGCAACAAGGAAACTGTGTTTGATTGACCAAGGCTCTTTTAACAATACAAAGTAAAAAAAAAAAAGTATCTGCTTAAATGTCAGCCTATTTTTTCAGTATTACACTGGCGTTTTTCACTTGTAAATTAAAGTGTAAGATCTATTTTGTGATGGTACAAATTAGTACCACAGAAATATAGAAGGGAGAGATGTATACACTTAAGTGCTTAGTAAAGAGGGATTAACTATAGTAGCAGACCATTGAGGCATACATCTGTGTTTGCCTATCCACGAAGAAGCATCCATTAAGATGATGTATCAATTACATATATTTATTAATTTGTAACTTTTTATCATCCCATACTGCTAGCAGACTCATATCTATACCTCTCGATTCTCCTTCTGACATTTGGTTCTCAAATGGAGACTTTTATGTGTGATTTCCCTTCTAGCATTTCCCTGTGGAATAGAAATACACCGATGTCTGATCTGCTTGTCTGCTCTATAACCTAGGTGCAGCTTCCTGACAGTGTTTGAGGAGCACACTCTGTATATGTAAGAGTCGGAGATAGATGAGTTTTTTCATGTCTCAGGTGAAACAGAAAATTACAGAGACTTAAGAGCGTGCTTTGTACTCAATTCATTATTTTTTTGACCTGCTGTCTTTTGCTTTCTACCAAAAGATTTGTCGCTTCCTGGGTTTTAAGGTAGAAGTGCATGTATCCCATGTTATGCATGAGGTATATAAATTCATCCGTGATTGCTTGTGCAACATTCAGGTCCATACAGTTATCTATTTTCTTTACATTTGCCTACTTAAGACATCTGCCGTGCGCCAAAACACAGCTGCTCTGCTCCGTGGGCTCTCTACCCTCCGCCCTGCAGCAGGAGCTCACCACAGAGCAGACAGGTACTTGAACATTGATGCTTTTCCATCACTTCAAGATTATTAGGTTCCAATATACGGCTAAAAGAGCATTTTACTGAAGCCAGTACTAATCTTTTCAGCAAAGTGATTAAGCGTGGGTTTAAGTGCCTCACTAGATCAGTATCTGCAGAGTCACTGCTGATTCTAGTGCAGCCATGATTAATACTCATGTGCTAATATTTATGTGGAAGGGGACTTCTGAAAGAATCAAACTCAAGTTAATAAAAAAGAACAAAATGAATGTAGAAAAGGTTAGCTGTATGCGTTTTTCTCTCAAGGCTTAGTAGCCATGTTATCCATCTCCCAAAGACCAAACCTAAACGACACGCTTGATGTTACCCGGTATTTAGGACTCATTATTTGTAATTCCCTACAAAATCACAAACAAGGCTCATCAAATACTGAAAAAAAATCACAAACATCATTTGAATTTCAGAGGGCTTTTCTATTCTTTGCCTTACTGGCTTCTTTTAGCCTGGGTTTGTTGGTGAAATGACTTGTACTTTTTAGAAAAATGGCCCTAACTACTTAGAAGCAAAGATATTTACACATGAGTAGACATATTTTCTATTCTTTAGTTTAAAAGTGGTTTGTCTACACCAGGAACAGAAGTGATACTGTGATTTTAGCTGACCAATTGCACATCATGAATAATGCAGAGTGAAATGAATAACTCATCAACAACTCCGATGCTGAGATATGTTCTCACCCAGGGTCCACTAATTGTGGTCTGATTCATATAAAGTAGCCTAGTTACAAATGCGTTGTGAACAGAAAACAGAATACATCCTCAACAAACAGTATTGTCAATAATTTTACCTGCTTTAGTCACAACTTTTCATTTCAATTCAAAATCCAGCTCCATATGCTGTGCCCTGTTATGATCTTAAGGGACAGAATTAATTTCTTTCCTTATTCAGCATTTAAAAAGCATCCATTTCCTAATTTAGCTTTACAGCAAATCTCTCTGTTGGGTTACCTTTTAAGCATGCAAGCAAGACAGTACTTCATGAAAATGAAATAATATCGGAGGGACTAGATAGTAACTGTGATTGTGCTCCCTTTCTCTGTCTACTGAAGGGAGGAAAAGAAAAACGTGCAATGTTCTCTTTAGCCCTTTTCAAGTCCTATAATATGCAATTTGATATAATAAGAAATTGGCAATTGTAAGAAAATACTGTGGTTATGAATGATGAAGAACAGTTGTTTTCATTTGTATTTTGGAATTGTGATTCTGTACTCAAAACTGAGCATAGAATAGACATATTGAGAATTAATAGGAGGTGAAAGTCGTATTTTTTTCTCCCAGTAAGTGCAAATAAGAAAGAACTGTTACTTAATGGCTGACTTTTAGAAGATAGATTGTGAAGGAGGAATGGAACTTGAGCAGCTTCCTAAACAGATAGAGAACAGAAGACACTGAAAAGTTACAGAGAAGTATGATGGGGTTTGAAACATAAGGAACAGAAAGCTGACAACTGGGGGCTCAGATTTTCCTCCAAGGCGGCTCCCACACGTGTGAGAATGAGCACGACCCGAATGCCATCTCCCTTCTTTTGCCCTGTGCTAATTTCCATAGTACCAGGACATGGGGTGATGTTTCGAGAGGTGGGGGGACCACAGCGCCCCATGGTAAGGAAGTTTGCTGGTGAGTCTTCAGAGGCTGCTCAAGGATCCATGGAATGAAATAGGTTCCTCCAGAGGTGTCTCGGAGTAGCTTGGCTGATACAGCCTCTTGTACTGAAGTTGGGTGATCAAAATATATATTAATTAATTAGTTAAAACATTTTATGCTCCTTTTGCCCCCCCTTTGTTCATAGAGCAGTTTTCACATGGGTGATGTGGATATATCATTGGGAAAAAGAATGAGAGAACGTCAAGTTGTTTCTGTACTGAACACCACCAGCCTCTGCTTGCTGTCCCTCCCAGCTGGAGCAGTTCCAAGTGTTTCATTTCATCTTTTCCATATAGATGGCAATGCTCCCCACACTTACCCTAATCTGAAAATAAAATGAAATAAGCGTAGTAATGTTTAGAGACCTTGGTGACAAGTGGCAGGTAGAAATGTAAGGATTTCTACATCTTCATTCTTGTTTTAAAGCTGGTGCAGGTTTGCAGCACTGTGAAAGTTCATTCCTAATAGGCAAGCGCTCACATCCCAAGCCTCAGGCTACAGTCAGATACAATTAACAGCCTTTGACAGTCTTAGAATGGAGTAGAAAAAAAAAAAAAAAAGGTTGAAAAATCCTATTTCCATTGCAGCTGCATTCTTCAAGGCTGAGGCACTTTGCTGAGAGAAGTGTGGAGAAGTCAGCCTTGCTGGTCTCTGATCTTTAACACTTCTGCTGGTCATCTGGATACCGGGGACTGTGCCTGGGTATCTTTCAGTAGCCCAAAAAAATATACCCCTTTCCCTAATGTTGAGTGAAGTATTAGAAGAATAAAACTATGTGGCATTTAAGTATCAAATGCATAAGAAAATTCACAGTTCTTATTTTAATTAGTTTTGATTCTCTTAGAGATTAAAAAGGGGAGGGAGGCAGAAAAAAAAATAGAAACAGCACTGTCTTGCAGCACAAAATTTTTCTGGCATCAGCAGAGCAGTCTGTTTTCCACCTCTCCCAGTACTCACTGTTTGTTCCAGATTCGTTACAGTAATATTGCTTTTTTCCAGTGCTATATTGTTGTGATAAATGCATGCGGATTTTCTTCAGCCCTGAATTTTGGCTTCAAGGAATCGATTCAGACTGGTGTTTTTCGCAAATAAACTATTATGAGAACTTCAGAGAGAGGAAATAATTTTAGCTTTCAGAATGAATTGGCTGCCGAGATCAGGAGCTGGAAATGTCAGGTGTGGCACCTGCGGTTACCCTGGGCTTTTGGGGTCGTGCGCAGGCACGGAAGGGAGAAGAGGTCTGGTTTGCAGAGATGCTGGAATTGCTGAGAGTTGTTAGCATTTCTGATAATTATTCCCATTTTATTTCTGGTGGTTATCTTAGAACTGATATTTTTTCACTTTTGAAAATATTTTCTATTCAGTTTCATTACTGAAAATAGTGTATAACTTAGCTGTTTGATTTCCTTTAAATGTTAACGAATTTTCTGAGCCATACAAGCATTTCGGAAATGCTCAGAAAACCAAAATAGTCTCTAGTAGCTGTTTACCTTCCCAAACAGTTGCTCCTAACAATCAGCTGGGCTGTCCAGTTTTCTGAAGGCTCAATGGCATATGATCACTAACGATTTGCTAATTCTTCTCTTAAGCATTTGGTTATACTTTGGGCTGTGAGGATGAAATCAAAGGGAAACAGAAATGGCACGTGCTGCGAAGTGTCAGCTCTTGCCGTAGCGTAGCGCGCACGCACGTGCTCTAAGTGTTGACTTGACTGTGACTTTCCCAACGCAGCTTGCACATTTCAGTTGGTTTGGTTTCCTTAGTTCGTTGGTCTGAAGAGCAGAAGTTAAGCATCCAGCTTGACGTAGTGGGAAGAACCACCATAAGTTGCAAACACACCGCATCAACTTTTGAGCTGCTTTTAGCTGTCACATACACACGCATCATTTCAAAGTGTCCTCCATGGTATTATCTCTGAACTTTTCTCAGCTCATTCCTAATGAAAATTACTAGAAGTACACTTGTGAATGTTAATAAAATACAATACAGCGTTAAGAGCTAATCCAGTTAAAGCTCCATTAGGCTCTGTAGTTCTATCTATTTGTCATTCATGCAAAAGCAGAGTTTAGTGGCATATCTTTTAAAATGCCTCGGGTTCGTTTTACGCTCTTCCTTAGCCTCAGAATAAAGAAGGAAGAGTGCTGGTACTGTAGACTGAAACAAAATGTGTTTATTTCTCTCAGGTTTTTTCTATAGTGCGTGGCTCACAAACTGCTGTGTACTTGGCACTAAATCCACATGAGGAAGTAGAGTTATATTGTGAAATGGCAGCAGTTACTGCAGCATGGTTTCAGGACAAACTCACAGCTGTCAGCTCTTGGATCAGTCAAGTGTGGAGTTAGTGCGGGGAAAATGTTTAGCCTCAAGAGGGGGAAGCCAGCTGCCATGTCCATTAGCACCCTTTGTTGACCATCCAAGAACACCGGCAGCATCCAAGGCAGCTTTGTCCCAGCTCTCTTTGCTGAAGGAAATTACTGGAAGATGCCCAGTATGTGGGCAGAGAACGACACGGGTGGAAACAAGGTAGAGTTGGGAATGCATTTAGATTTTGAGGTGTCGGTTGGTGATTCTTTGGGTATCCTCAAGGAGAGACTGAATTTGCACCTGTCCTTTCAAAAAGAAAGGGACTAATGAAACACAGGAGAAGAAAAGACAGTTAGCCCCTTTGCCTTGCATGGTGAATACATAAAAAACAAGCCCCTCAAAAAGGATAATCAACGGAATGTGATAATATTTGAGCCAGCACTTTCAAAATCCTCAATTAATTTTAGGACTGAGGATATTGGGTGCTCAATCTGAGCACTCCAGCTGCACTTGAATTATCTGAGAGTGTAGATGCTTGGGATCTCCTAAAATGAGGTCCCAGCTGTTTCTGGTTGATAAGTCTAAAATTAGTAATCACTTTTGACAATTTTATTTTAAATTAAAAACTAAGTGCTGTCATTCATTATTTGTATTACATCATAGCACTTGGGAGCTACAGTTACAAATCAGGGCCCTACATTATTCGGTACAGAAGGAACAAAAGATTCCCTTTGTCCCAGAGATCTTGTAGGTTAACTATAAAGATGTGTAGAAGAAACAAAAGTAAAGGGCACAAGAATTAACGAGCTAAGCTCCATCGGTATTTTCTCAACATAACGAGGAGCCTGAGCAGTTGCAACTTGTTGCTTGGTTTGTGAAAATAAATATTAAAAAGCCCATAATGATAGGGGGAGGGGGTAAAGGTTTAAGGGAAGATTGAAAAGAAAACAAGGCAGCAACTCGTTTGGGTTACCTGTCAAGCTATGCACTTCGCATCCACTGAGTGCACACTGCTGCAGTTACTATGGAAAGTTATTCTTAGGCTTGCAATAGATGGATGTCTCTCAATACTTTAATATATAGTACCTCTTGTTCTAAAATTACTGCTTTCCTGTTAGGTTTAGGGGGTTTTTGTTGCTTTTCTTCCTGGGGCTGCAATCAACAGATGAAACATTTTATCTGTAGAGATTACAGTTGTTGAATTGCAAATAACATGATAAGGCAAGACAAGGAAATTTCTGTCGATGTCCAGCCGAATATTGCCCGATGAAAATTCTTGCCTTTAGAAGTTAAGTACGAAGCAGAAATAGGTACAGCTGCCACCGTGAGGAAAACTTAGACGGTAATGCAGTGCATTTGTACATCATAGTGATTTCCTCCTATAAGCTTTAGTGTGTGAGCGTGTACCTACATCTGTGTGTTTTCCTGTATTGCATGGAAAATGAAACACGTGCTTGGGGAAGTACCCGAGTACTTTGTTCTCCTTTTGTATGTGCACTGCTACTATTCCCTCAGCAACTCTTATTGTAAGACTGGAGCATTGTATCTCAATCTGTGAAAAAAGGATGGCATTGTTTAAAGAAACACTGTAGAGGCAGGAATTTGTTTGAGTCGTTACAGAATGATGTATGAATGATGTACAGAGAGAACACAGTGCTCAGCAAGGTAGCTTGAGTGTGGCCGACACGGATGGTGCATCCACAGTGCTGTAAGAACACGGCAGAGAAAGAGTATTTCTGTGTGTCCTCTGTAGCAGAAAGAGAAACCATACTGACAGTGTAGACAAAGCATTTTTGAAGAGTTGTTTACAGTTTTCTGGAATAAAGGAGTAGTACAAAAGCTACCTTAGGATAGTAAGCCCATATACTCACCATTTCTGTCAACATTTTTACTCTAATTAAATTTTATTTATGCGACTGAGCCAACATCCTGAATCTGATCATCATATTTGGATGAGACTAGGAAACAGATGTGAGTTTTAGCATTCAGATATGTCCTAGCTATCTGTCTGGTTGTCTTCTGGTTATTTTATATAGTTTTAATCACTTCCTCAAGTACGTGACATATTTGTGATCCGGGCTACCGAGATTTTCCATCTTGACGTTAAGTGATAAGGAATTATTCCTCCATGGAGGTGCAAGTGCAGTGAAGATTTATCCTGACTTAGGGCTTTCTCATTCAAACAAGATAATAGATAAAGTTGGGTAAATCTCCTAACAGCTGAGGATACCCCCACCACTATCCATGTAAACATCTTACTGTGTTCTCACACGGACCCCAAAAGAGAATTTTTTAAATCTAGAAGTTTCTTGTAAAGCTCCATTTAAAATATTATATTTAGTTCAGTCTTTCTTGTCTTCTGCAGGACCCTTTAGCCCTGAAAACCTTTCTTAACCTCCTACACTCCATATTCAGCTTGTTCTTGATTACAGTTATTTTACCACTGTAAGAATTCTACTTCCAAAAATACATATGAAAGCTTTTATTTCTGTGCTATTCAACAGAAAATAACCACAGCATGGAGGCCACAGAAAATTGTGGATCTTGTTTGCTGCCTACTTGCATTAAATAGCAAAGAATGAAGGCCACCAAACCATTTCCATCCACCTGTGTGTGTAGCATCTTCTCTGAAGATCTGATCCTGAGCTCTCTATCTCTAATAAGTCCTTCCACTTCATTGACAAAGGCTGGTCATCCCCACACTCCAAAACAATATTTTGTCTGATTACTTAGGCAGAACCTGACTGAGTGTCTTACACAGTTGCTACTGGTGAGGGGCTTGTCTGGCTAGAAGAAAAAAAAAAAAATCATTTAACAATAATTCTCTTCTAGAATATCAAGATGTTACTTGTAGTTATGGGTGGTGAACCCTAAGCCACTCTTAAGACATTTCCAGGAACA
>JANHFX010016833.1:16824-31439 GCA_027560015.1 Chloroceryle amazona | reverse complement strand
TCTTCTAGAATATCAAGATGTTACTTGTAGTTATGGGTGGTGAACCCTAAGCCACTCTTAAGACATTTCCAGGAACATTTACCAGTATCATTTGATTTGATCTGTCTCCCAGAATTTCCAGAGGAGATGCTAATGCCGATTGTCCTTCAGTCACAGACAGGGAGATGATGATTGGATACAATATTGAACTGCCAAAAGGGACGGTTTTTTAATTTATTTGTTTATTTATTTTCCTCTTTAGGAATTGCTATTTCTAGAATTATCTTGAGCTGGTGAATCAAGGAGGGGGACTGCTACAGAGTCTCAGTAGGGCTGAAAGGACACATTCCATAGCCTTGACTTCAAGGGAGTGGTTCTTACAAGCTGCAAGCAAAACAAGCTTGGACAAAACAGGGACAGTATGTCAGCAATTAGTTTCAGTGAAAATTATTTCCAGTTGGTGATTTGATTGTTTAAATACAGGTGCACTTTGATGGAATTAAATATTTGTTGTGAAGGTGCTGTCAGTAAAACAGAGAAGAAAACAATAGGCAAATGTTGCCATGCTTGTAATACTGCCATGCTTTTATGGAGTAAACATGTAGTAAGTGGGTCTACATCTTTTGTGGCCATTCAATCAGTCCTAGCAGCAAAGCTGTCTCTTTTAAATTTTTAAAAATACCAACACTTTGCAGCAGTAAAATGTGAGTGGTATTTTTCTCTAAGGAGTTTAATTTCCAGCAATTTTGTAGTAATGGATGAAAGTTTTGCCTCAGCATGGATCTTAAGTATCATTGAAGCCCAGTTTTAAGAGTGCAAGCTTGATGTGTGACATTTACATCTCTTAATATATACAGAAATTTTGTTTAAAGATCTTTTGGCTTTTTCTTTTTCTACTTGCATCATTTTGAAAGGTTCACAGTCAGTCACCTCTGGAGCGTGCTCAAGAATTCCCCTTCTTCCACAGCCATTTACTGGCACTTCCAGATAGTTAACACACTTGCCAGCTTTACTCCAGTTCAGCCACACTTCCTCAGCCATCGCAGGCCTTTCACAACACACTCACTGCTCCGTACTTCCCAAATCAACCGAGGTGCGGAGGGTCTGGCGAGTGAGCCCTTCTCTGGACTCAACCTTTCTTGGGTGCTTTGTTCATCATATTCCTGGAGTTATATTTGTGCATTGATGTCAGAAAGGTCATGTGATCTGATTTCTAGATCTGGGCACCGAGATGGGTCTTTATCTAATTACACCCCGATAAGGGGAATGACTTCTTTTCACGAGTAGTATATTTTGGAAATCCATTCAGTCTAGTTTGAAGGGTTTTAGGAAATGAGAATGTACAAATTCACTTGGAAGTTCTTTCCAATGATTAACTGACGTTAATGGAACGTGACATTGGATTAGCAAGAGAAAAAAAAGATTCTGTCATGACGAGAAAAGGAGAATTCTCACATTTAGAAATTACAGGTATTTTATTGTGGTTAATTTTCCTTTCATTTATAAGCTACTGGAAATTTGCTGATAAACTGAATAGGAACAGCTTCTAATAGCTCAAGTATCTAAAGAATAATTAAGTCTGTTAACTATTCTGTTTCCTCTCTGACATTAGAACAAGGTGCCTGTGGTTTGTTGGTTGTGGTTTTGGTTTTGTTTTTATTTTTTTTTAATTTTTATTTTGGATTGATTGTTTTGTTTATTTTATTACTGGGTTTGGATTTTTATTTTTCTTCTCTGTAAGAGGAGCGATAGAACTAAGTGCTATCTGGGGGGGTGTGTGTATTTTCAATGCGAGGATGCACGTACACCCCAACCAATGTTTAGGAAAATTTCAGCATCAACAGATGTTTAGGAAAAGGCAGTTTCTGCAGAGCAAAGTCCTCGGAGAGGGCAAAATCTAAAGAGGGTGTTTCAAATAATAGTGAGCTTTTAGAGGATGCTTTTAGTCTATGCACAGGATAAATTCCACTGCCAGAAATGTTGAACTTCAGGTGGTATTCTGCTGTACATCTTGGAGTGTTTCATAAATAAAAAATCTTTGTTGATATTTTGAAAAAGACCCCACAGTGTCAGAAGAATTTATTGCTTTAAATTTTATGAGGCATTCCTTACAGACTGTTAATTTTTTCATTTAAAATGAAAAAAATATCATGTGTTCCCCCCATTCCGAACTTGAGAGCAAGCAATTTTGTGAATGTTCTTCATCTTATCATCTTTTAATAATATGCCTGCTGCTGTAGAGAAGATGGTAATATAATGGGCAAAATATTATGGGGAAAGCATATAAAATTTCAAATGGTGTTAGAAAACCCCCGAGGAAAACTATTTCCATCACAAAGTGTTCTCTTTTCAAGGGAACTTTGAAGTCTGTCATAGGACTCCACATCCAAAAATCTTCCTGCTTTGTTTCTTTTTTAAATTAATCATTTGAACATTTTGGGGGGCTTCATATGTTTACTGGGTGATTAATAAGACAGTGAAGTACTGAAGAAGACTCATGAGGCTACAGATTCACCCTCATAGCCTTTTTTTATTTTATTCTGACAAACCATCAATTGGAATTTTAAATTCAAACTATTCTCAAATGTTACAGCATTTTTACACAGTATATTATCAAAGTATCAAGTCCTTTGATAAGGGTAATTAAACATGCCAAGTTTGTTTCCATAGCCCTAAGTCTGCAGTTGCTTACTCTTTCATTATGCTACATGATTTAGTTCAGCTCACTCTATTTATTCACAGCAAAGCCAGTGGCAACGCTTCATCCAGTTCTAAATGCTGGTGTTTTTATGATCAGTGTTAATGATAGCGTATTATTCTGGAATGGATAACAGGACCGTGGACGTTAGAAAGTGCATCACACAGAAATAAATGTCAGTTTTACATTGATTCTTGACGAGACTTGTCTGGATAGAACAAGAGTTTTATATGTGCGCTTTGTTTGGGAAGACAGGAAAAGAAATTAAAAGGGCAGCTCTATTTCTCAGGAAAAGATTGTAATTGAATGGGCTTATGTTATGAAATAATAGATTTTATTAAAAATCAAATGTGGTATAGACTTTG
The DNA here is from genome assembly GCA_027560015.1 of Chloroceryle amazona. Taxonomy (NCBI): domain Eukaryota; kingdom Metazoa; phylum Chordata; class Aves; order Coraciiformes; family Cerylidae; genus Chloroceryle; species Chloroceryle amazona. The sequence continues at coordinate 28,397 of JANHFX010016833.1, read as the reverse complement.
TGGATTTTAATGCAGTGTAAATGTAGCATTTGTGGTGTTTTACAACCCCATGGCTGCCACGTAGCGTCATGAACTTCATCTCCAAACAGAGCCTCAGAATGCCAACCCAAAGAACCACTTGCTTTTGCAAGGTCTATGCTGGAAGCTGGAAGTAGCGGCCACCCTGCAGACAGCTTCTGCACCCAGTATGAACATTGGAGTTTGGGAGAAAAATCAATTTTCAAGTATTCTTCACCACTGGTAATAAGAGTGTATGTCTGTTTCGAAAAAAAAACCCAAGACATAATTTGACTTAGAACCCAAATCAGGGATCATTTTCCCTGTCCTCAAGCTGGCACTGAGTAAGGTGGCTTTCTTCTTTTTTCTAGCCAGGGAACGAAGAGGCAATCTCCTAATATTCCATAATTGTGTAGGCTTCACAACATAGTATCTGCATTGTGACACGTGCGCTGGCCACGCAGTTTTATTTTCTTTCTCTTTGTCTGAGAGGGATGGAATTTCCTACCGTTGAGCCTTTGATGTTGTCACTGCAATGCATCCTAGCAGAAATTTCTATTCACAGAGCAAGGTCCTCTTTATTTTACATTTGTGTTCAAGTCAACAAATTCCAAGTATTTTAATAAAGGCAGCAGTGATAGCTCAGGAAAAAGGTTTAGGCTTAATGTCTGTGCCAGGGAGTACATTAACTAGTCAAAAATAAAAGCCCATGAAATGGCATACTACTGACATGAGCTGATTATGATAATGCCTTGGTACAAATTTCTGAAAATCAGATACTATAAAAATATACCATTAACTTTATGTTAATAAAATATTTTGCTTGATGCCTTTTAAATTATTCATTTGAAGTAGTCTAAAAATATAAAAAGAACTCTTATTATCATTCAATTTACATGATTACTTTAAGTTCACTTTTTTTGGTTTAACATAAACAGAGTATAAAAGTCCCATCAAGCTTTTGGATATTTAAACTGTATCATTTTTATGCAAAAATTGGAGCCTGTTAGGGTGTTAAGGTTGTCATTAGTATAAATATAACTTCAATTTCTGATTTTGAAACTGTTTTACACATAGAAATTACTGCGTTTGCTGATTTGACTCATTATTTCTGCTTTGATTATTCATGGGCTCTTTTTAAAGACAGAATTAAAAAAAAAAAAAAAGCTATAAATTGACTTAAAATATTGTTGTGAACATTTCTTGTATGGAATGCGGGAATCGTGGTAGCCGTGGAAGGAGGCACATGAGTTTGTTATTTCTGAAATAAGCTGAGATTTGTATGCGCAGTGGCATTGCTCCAGCTATGAGTAAGGCACTGGAGAGCTCCCCAAAGCAAACGGAGCCATCGGGTGCCTTTCCCCGAGGTGGAAGCTGCCATCAGCCCTGTCCGGGAGGCGGAGCGATCTCTCTGGGCTGAGGTTTGGAGAAGGTGTTCCTCTGGGCATGAGAGATGACAGATTCATACAATTTTCTGACCTTTATGATCCCTGTTGTTGCCCAGGAACTGTGGCAACTTCTGGAGCCTCAGATGACTTCTTTCTTTGCTCTTCCTCATCTGTGTCTGTTTGACTGTACCATCCCTTTCCTTTGACTGTAAAGGGCACCTGAACAGTGCGGACTTGTCACCAGACTTTGGAGTCTGATTCAGCTGTCTTCATGGCCACTCAGTCACTTCAATCCTGTGGCCCACGTGGAGTCTCCACCACAGTGTCCCATTCAAACGGATCCCTGAAGCACCCCAAGCACGCTGTCGCGGGAACCCAAAACCGTGGAGAAAGGCGGTGCTTCCAAAAGTCAACCCTCGGCACTCAGTTTTGCGGTGATGAAGGGAATTTGATTTCGGGCTTCCTACAGAGAGCTGCGTGCACAAAAGGATTGCAAGACTGGGGAGATAAACCTTGGCAACTGGAATAAGGCCACAAAATGCATAAGCCAGCTTTTCAGTCATTCACAAGGGATGCGGCCTGAAATCAAAGCAGCGCTGGATCGGCAACCGCCAGCATATGCAGGGGATTCTCACAGCTGCTGTGCTCAAGCCTTGTTTACTGCAGGAGGTCACAGAAAATAGATGGTTTCATTTCTTATTTCTAGAGTAATTTCTGATTTCTGTGCTATAGACTTAATCCATACCAAAGCCACTCTGGCTGAGAAACACTAGACAGTGTTATTTCCCTCTGATTAGCACTTTTCCCCAAATGGTTGTTTAATCTCCATATCTAGGTTAATTTGGAACAGCAGCTCAGGACACAGACTTCCGAGAAGGAAGGAAATAGATGGTACCGCTTCGCTTAAAATGAGTTGGACAACCTGAAGGTATCCGGGGGTGGTATTTGCTAGTAAAAGGAACTTCCCGTGGCTGATACCATTTGCAGGAGTGCAGTACTGTCTTAAGCTCTCCTTCTCGAGTTCCTGTGAAAAGGGAGGAAGGTTAACATGATGGGAGTTTTGCAGGTAGTTGTAGAGTCTTAATTTTAGGAATTCAACTGATGTGTCCAAGATAGGCAGCTTGTGTTCTTGGCTGTCTGTATACTCGAGGGGCAGGAGAGGAAGATGATTTTTGAAGCGATTTAGTGAATTTGAAGTCATTTCTAAGGATCTCTCATCCTTTTTTATTGCTGTGTAGGGGACCCAGTGGTTAATACTGGTATTTTACTGGATATAAGACTAGGTAGTGTAGCTACCCCTGCCCTTGTAGCAGCGTAGCCATGAAGCACAATTAAACCAGTTTCTGGGCAGCAGTTCCACCCTCCTCACCAGGAAACAGGAGAACTTGGGAACCTCTCACGCTTCTGCCCCTTACAGGTTCATCAATCTCCACAATACCAGTTTGGACCCATCAGCATTGATTAGAAGAATAAAAAATTTTCAGCAAAGGGAATTTCACACCCATGTGCGCATTCCATTTTTATCTTGCATTGTGCAAATATCTCAGGTGAAAGCACAGTTTGGCGCTCACACATTTGCCGCACTGTCTCGTACAATGCGTCACCCTGCTCGCTGGAGACAAAGCGGGATGTTACACAACAAAAGTCGGGTTACTTTCTGCATTCTCTTCTAGCTTTAGGTTTGGGGTTTTTTTTAAGTTTAGTTTGGTTTCCTTTATACCTCTAGCTTCTTTGTTCCTTTATTCCCATTTTCTTTTGGTCAGCTCTCAGAAGAAGTGGACACCAAGGTGTGAAACGCCCTGGATTGTTTTGCAGCAGCATTTGTCTCTCTGGGAGGAACTGGAGTTTGTTTCACTGGCAGCTATGAAATCACCACTGGGTCTGTCATGTGGTTAAGCTGCAGATGGTTTGCATGAGTTGCTTGTTTCAGCTGCATGAAACGTCCCGCTGGACTCTGCTGTGATTCTGAGGAATATATGCACTATCAGTCACACGAAAAGAAGATCATGTTTTACTTTTCTGTGACATTAATTCTCACTAGCCATAAGTTCAGTTGTACAGTGCAGCTGCTTCTTCAGGTGAGGGAAGAAAGACGTGCCGGTGGGATGCAATATTAAGCTATAACAAAACTTTCACAGGCATCATACAGCCTGGTTTAACCTCGGGAGACACCATTGCTGATGGTCAGGGATGGATGGGAAAGAAAATCCTCATGTAGAAGTTTATGTCAAATACCACATGTGAAAGGAAACTTTTTTCCTTTCAGCGGGTTGGCAATACAAAAAGGTTTTAAATAAATAGAATAAATAATTGCCTTCGTTATGGCAATTTTTAAACAGTACGTTTTCTTTTTCAGAAGAGTGGGTATAAAACAGAGGCTGTGGTGGTCAAGCTCCATTTTCTCAGCGCTGTAACATTTTCATATGCAGCCATGCTTGATGTGAAAGCCACAGGCAATGCTGTAGCTTGTTGTTGATGGTTTGTCACTCATCGAGTCTCCCTGGCACGATTTATGTATATGCAAATACAAATTCTTGTCATGCCGCTAGATATTTTAAATGTCAAAAAGCTCTCGTTACCCGGTACAAGAGTACAGGATTGCCACACTGGTGTGTGCATCATGGTTCAGAAAGAGATTACAGAGCAGCTGAAATTGTACTAACGTTTCACACAGAAAATACTGAACACATTGAGGAGGAGAGGTTATGGTCCTGATGAATTTAAGGCTCATGAAAGGTGTTCAGTTATCACGTCTGAAGTTTCAGACCTAATTATTGTTAACCTAAGGCGGCAGCCACTGGGGTTAGAGACAACAGGGTAATGGGTTCAAAAAGTTTCTTCATCATTTAGACACTGAAAGAAATGGCCACACTACACTTTCAGGTCTTCTTATTATGTGAGAGATTGACCACGTTTGAATGTCTGGATAGAAATGGCAGGAGGGGAGATCTTGAGTGCTAAATTCTTCTGAAAATCTCCCATTTACTCTCTTACCAAACTTCTAAAATCCCCCAAGATACAAATTTGTTACTGACGTGCGTTGTTTAGCTGGGTCATTGATTTTTAAATGAAAATATTCTATCTCTTTTAAAAATGCAGAATAATGTTTTAGATTGCAGAGATTGACACTGTGATGGAATGTTGGGAGCCCATGAAAATGGGATGTTTAATCTGAGATGACATGTGTGGATGGTCGGAACAGTGGAACAGCAGGGTAGACTGGTCAGCCTCCAGGTAAATGATAAGGAAAATACAAACCTAGCTGAGGTGAATAAGACTTTAATATGTCAATCTCAAGTTGTAGGTGAGATGTAGAAGTCTATTACAAAAGAGTTGTTTTCAAGAAAAAGCAGCAGCTTTGGGGTGAAAAACTGGAAGCCAGCATTGTTATAATAGCTGCCTTTCCTACGTTAAAAAAATTTACCTTCATCTTGTGGCAGCACGCTGACATTGTAAGATTGAGAATCACATTTGGTCTTCAGATTCTCAGGCAAGGCTCAGCCTGACGCGTTCAGCCTCGGGTATCAGTTGTCAGTGTCAAAAGGGAAACCGTGGTCAGACGTCAGACGTCTGTGATGTTCCGGTGAGAGGACACGAAGCCATGGGCTGCCTCAAAGTACAGGATGCGAATGCTGCCTCTTCCCTATTTCCTCTTAGTCTACTTGAAAGACAAAGTTGCAAACTAAATGGGAAGAAAAGAGAACTTCTGCATTTTCTTGCTAAGTAAAAGTTCTGGCATGAACTCTGGAGTTTGTGAAAGGGGTGTGGGGTGTGGAAGTCACTTTGAAGTGCTAAACTTTGTCTTCCTGGGGAGTAGCTAGATGTAAAGGCAGAGCTGCGATATTGGCTTGCCGAGTGTCGCGCCACCTGCTCTCCGTGTAAGTGACCTTGGGATTGTAACGCAGTCACACAGCAGTAGTGTGACAACAGTAGTCTGACACTTCAAGGCTGAAACTGTTTGCCGATGGCAGCTTTGTTTTATTTGTGTGGAAATTGCTCAGTTCTGACATTTATAGCATGATTGTTCCTCTGCTCAGATCCTTCTCTGATCTATTGATCTGTGCTTTCTTTTCTACTGAGAAAGTATTCCATGCTCATTCATAAGTCCTTGAAATTAGTAAAAGTCATCACCATAATATCTTAATATAAACTGGACATTCACAGATTACTGAAATGTCATGATGCCAGGAGGAAAAAAATGTGCCCCGGCCACCAATCTCCGCATCCATCCAAAAGCACAAGCTTACAGAATGGGCTAATTGCAGTTAGATTTTTTTTGTTCTCCCCTTTCATTAGCAGGTTTGGAAAAGTAGCCAGCTTTTGGAAAGAGCTGTCTTGCAGCTTCTGATTCCATCCCACACTCCTCTGGGTGTGAAAGAGGAGAGGCTGATGCTGCCCCACAGTAGCTGTGTTCAGCTGATAGGAATGTCCTGTGCTGTCCCACCACTAAGCCTGGTCCTGAGGAGGAGTCCCTGTGCTTTTCCTCTTCTTTCTGCACCAGATAGAAATGAAACCAGCACTTTATATGTCTAAAATAGTTATATTTAACTATAAAAATAACTTTTTAACTGATAAAAGAATTGGTTAATAGCTGCTTGCAGAAGTTGTGACAAATGCAGACCGAGTTGGCGATGGCAAAAATTTTCTAATTTGAGCACTTGAAGTGTCTGGTAGCAAGCTGAAATTTTGTGAGCTGTAGTCCATGTGTCAGCTGATACAGGTTTATATTGCTAATCATAATCACTTATTTGACTGTTTTTTTAATTTCATATTTGACAAGAATAGAACCAGAAAAGCACTCAACAGCAAGAGAATGATTTCCACTCCAGCTCACGTACATTATCCTTCCACTTCATTTGGGGAAGTGAATTTTCTCACTCAAAAGAGACCAGGCTGTTGGGACTTAAAAAATCTGTGCTGATCGTGCCGATAACATTCTGTGCAATACACAGAAAAATATTTTGCCAAAAGCTTCCCTAGCAAAAAGAGATTTGCTTCATTTATGAAGTCTCAGGCCTAAGACACTCCTAATGTTCTCTTAAGAAAAGAGATCCTGTTCGAAATACCACATGGATTTCTTCAAAAACATGGAGATTTAAGATGGTAGGAGAAAAGAGAAGCTTGACAGGAATTTATTTACTTATTAACCAAAGCACATAGCCTGACTCGTGTACTCTGAAAATAGATCAGGCATGCTGGCTAAAGATCAAGGATCATATAGAGGCTTAATATGATTTGCCATTTTTGTGTAGGATTCTGTCTCCTAACTATTGAGAAGCACTCACTGATTGCTGCCAGAGAGGAAAAGAACAGCCACTGCCCATGAAGCACAGATTAACAGTAATAAGCAGAAAATATTGGAGTTCATGGTGGATACCGTAAAGTTAGAAAACAAAAAAGCATGACTGCATGAAGAAGAAGTTATTATTGCTCTTTAAATGACACTTTAGAGCAATTTGGAACTGTTAGTGTACTGACAAGTGCTTCCTGGAAATAGGCAAAATTAGTAAGGTTTTTGTGGTGTTGTTTCAACTTGTCTGAATTTTAAGGATCAAATGTATATATGAAGAGAAGAATAATTCATGTACAGAAAAAAAAAAAGAAAAAAAACCCCAAACTAGTAAACTAGTGCTAAAGAGAGCAAAACTCGTGAGAATTAGATTGCAAATGATCTTTAGCATTTACCATTTCTCCTAGGAACTTATCATTATTTCCAGCTGGTGTTTTTATTCAAGGCTTTTCACAATGCAAAACATTGGGAAAACTTGCAGTCTATTTTCCCACTGTTTGTTCCTCCAAATTTAATTGTTCTGTCATAAACAGAAAAGGATGCGTAACGTTTCCTCCTACTTTAGCTACCAGCAAAAGTTGATGATCGGGGTATTTCTCGTGGAATTTCGATCTTCCACCCTCATTTGCAGAGGATCGGTAAAACCAAGGAAATAAAAGAGTCCAGTTGGTAACAGAGAAACTTTTGTGACTCTTGGTGACTTATTCATTGCATCAGTGAGTGTCAGGTCCTGGGTGCATAACAATTTTTCTCTTTCAGAGCAATATATCCCCAGTCAACAGGTGGTGTTTGGGGAAGGATTATACAGTTTGCAGATCAGGCAAAACACGAATGTAGACATTCCTAACCTGGCTCAACAACTGCCAGTACATCTTAAAAGATCACATCCAGGCTGAGCTTCTCCCGATGCACCTTCATCTGGGGCATGCTCGGGGACCCCAGCTCTCTGCATTCCGTAGTATCACAAACTTTTCCTCTCTTAGGTTTTCATGTCACATCTTTGTACGTGTCGAGAATGCGATGGACAGATTTCACGAGTGACAGATGTTATCTATCCCTTCGGATAATCCATGTTATCCTGCCACCTTTGCTGTCTTAGGCACTTGGGGTTTAGTTGCTGCAGTACTGTCGTGCCTGCAGTCCATTCTGCTGCCATTGGAATAGTTGGTTTGTGTATTTTCATCTCCTCAGGGTGAAAGTGGTGGGTCTGGCCTGTGCTGGAGAAGGAAGGCGTATTACAAATGTCAGGGGAAGGTGTGGCTGTCATTTGCATAAATCCTTATATAAAAACATTTGAAATTTCACTTGGTGTTAGCTACCGAATCTGTCCTCAGCTCTTAATGGTGAAGTTCAGCTGCATATGGCATTGCCATTTTTTCAGAGAAGATTCTCAATCTTCCAGAAAGAACATGTATTAATTTTTTAAGACCTACTTACAAGGAACCTATGTACGTCCTGCTGCTGTCTTGAATTGTCACAGGGCATTCTTTTACAAATGACAGAGCCTTAAAACGTCTTGGTAACTGTAGCTTGGGTGTTTGGACATATCGTGGTTGCTCCCGGTGCAATGCTGCTTCTGTTATAAATAAGACTCTGCTTATAAGGCCTGTCCCCAGTAAACTGCAGTGAGCAAGATACTGTGTCCGGGTGAAAGACATTCAGCTTCAAATAAAGGGGATGACAGAGGCCTGCTTGCTTTTCCTTGATTTTTTTTCCCTTTTTTTTTTTTAACTGTGACAACAATTTCTTATGGATTATTCTTCATCCTCTCCTAATGCTCTTAAATTTTTTACTTTATTTAATAGTCCTAAAAATACTGAAATGCATAATATTGAGAACTTGTAGCTGAATACAATGAGCAGAAGTCTCTACTTGAATATATAACCAAATATAGCTGCTAAAACAGTAGCACTCACATGAGTGTAATAGCCAAAAATTACTTCACAGTTCATAAAGTCTTGGGCATCTGATGAGGAAACCTTAATCGGGAACTTAATACAAGTGGAATCTAAGCTATTTAACATTCCTAGTCCCTTAAATGCACTTTAAGGAAACATCTACTTCTTTAACTGTCTTTAAAGAAACATCGATTTCTGTAACTGCCTTATAGCCTGTATCAGAATTTAGTAGCCACGCTCACATCTGTTCAGTTTCTGCTTAATATTTTCACTCAATAGATTTGACCTTGGTTTATAGTAAATAAATTGTTTATCATTTACATTCCTTTTAAAGGTGGTTTTATTTTTTCCCTGTTTGAAATTCAGATATGTTCAGCAAGAAGACTTGCATAATATGACTATGGTTACTGCCATTTCATGTGCTGTGGTTACATACTCACGGGTTCATCTGCCAGAGTACTAATATCATATGTGTAGCTAGAGAGAAGGGCTTGAATTCCCACAATTTCCAGAATTTTTATTAATTCTGTTCATATCTTCTCTATTTAGATGCATATAAAATAACTATCACATTTAATATATATATATATGCACTGGGTGATCTGATAAAAACTGCAGCCCTTATACCAAATTTGTCCACATTATTCCCCCTTTATAATTACACTGATATTCCCCATTGTGAGACAAACCCAACAGGAACTCTCGTATTATTAAAAAATCAACAACCCCAAACTATCACATTTGCAGACAAATTACTCACTGTAGTTGCCTGTAATCTTCCAGAATCATTTTTTCTTTGTGTGTAGGTACTTTCTCATAAGTACATTAATAAAGAATAAATCTAAACAAGATAAGAACAGAAAATTGGAAGCCTTCTCGATACATTTTATTCCCCACAGCAGGAATTACAAAATAATTTTGTTTCTTTTTTTTTCCGGTTCTTTGCTGTTGCCCAGCCAACACCTGAGGGATCACAAACAAACCTGGGAGTAAGTAATTAAAATTCAAAGCTTCAGCATTCGGATACTTTTTACACTTTCTTTAGCTTCCAATTAGCAAAGAATTTTCCAGACACGCTTTTAATTAATAGGTGAGTTTAACTGATATGTGAGTTTTCTGTAAATGGAAAGGATACCAGGGAGAAGCATGGGACGACTCTTTCATGCTCAGGGTTTAAGACTGTCATTTCAGATTGGTTTATTTGCATGTTGATGTTTTTGTTGAATCCATTTTCTTTAGCCAATAAATAAAACGGAAGATATAATTGTTGGAAAGAAGTGAGGCAGAGTTGACTGGAATGATAGTGAACTTTTGTAGCACCTTCTAACTTGAAACGATGCTACCTGAGCTGCAGCTGACGGAGCTCAGCCTGCTGTCTCTGTTGAAAAGCAAGAGTGATGGAAATCATAGGCACCAAAAGCATGTTGTGCTTAAATGAACTTTATGTGATTTCACCGGATTGGGATTGGTTTCCTGTAACTGTGCCATCTAAAGTACAAGTGTCGACTGGACTCGTAGTCCAGTGAGTGGAGAGCCAGAAGTGTTTGAACCCACCCTGAAATGAGAAGAGTCACCATCTGTAGGTGGCTAAAAGCCTGGCTTCAAAATGCCTTGATTTATGCAACAGAAATGAATTCCCAGGTGTTGACCATGAATCCTCCTCGTTGCAGTTTAATAGTGTTGGGCTGTTTGGAGGTCTGCGTTTGGTTTGGGTTTTTGCTTACAAGGCATATGGAAATGAAAGTGTGGCTTGGGTTTTTTGAGGGCTTTCAAATAGTTGATTTCTAAAAAAAAAAAATGTAAAATCTGGTAGTGAAGCCTTTGTTAGGAAGTCAGTTATTTTAAGAGACTCAGCCATGCTGTGCGCTGAGTGAGAGAAGCAACCAGACAAAGAGTTTCTTGTGACTGAGGTAGCAACAGCACAGCACACAACTTTGGTCATGTACAAACTTTTTTCCTTCTCCATCTTCATTACTGTAGCTCCATGCGAGTCTGGTGGGGAGAAAGTAGTATAGTGTAGTTAACATGCTCTTGACACCAAGTTCCATTTTTTCATCTCACTGCCACTCTTTGCGAGTATTATTTGCTATATTGGTTTGACCGACCGTATACAAGTCTACCTGTAAAGGAGGGATTTCTACCTTGAGCAAGAGCGACCTAATTAGGCTTTTCATATGAAATCGTCTTGTCATTGAATTGTGAAAGCTCCTACAAGAGTATTTATAAATTCTTGTGTTCCCATGAAGACAGCCTACCTTTTCTCTGAGACTGTTTGATCTGTCTTTGTGAAATATGATCTTTCAAGAAAGAAAAATGTGTAGATTATTGTTGTTTGTTTTTTTAAAGTGGTTTTCAGTGGGGTCCATTTTTCATAATAAACATTAAAATGACTCCAGCCTTGCAAATAATTTTTGAAGTTTCCCACCTTAGGAGTATTTTGTAATTCCTTGCAGGTAAAAGGAAGGATGCGGTTAAATATATTTACTGGATTAGTAAGGAAAGACCAATCGGTTTTCTGCTGCACAAAATACTGGATGTCCATTTGAGATAAAATGCCAAGCTGTCTTTCTGAAGATACAGGTGTCTCTTACAGATTTCACCCCCACTTTCTACATAGGCCCTGGAAATGAAGAGTCTTTCCTGGGGGATATCTAATGACATGGAAACAGGAGGCAACTTTTCTCTGGGTGTTCATCAGTAGAGGGCAACATCTCCTCTCTCGCCCACTTTAGACACTCCTGGCATCACGCTGTCTGGCTGCAGGGCAGCTTTTGTGCTGGTGGCATTTGGCATACTGTGGCTTCACTGGTTGTGTTTGACAGCGAGGCAGGGGTTTTTTGTCTCTTTTAGTTGTGTTTTTTAGCTTTCAGGGGTATCTATGGATTACTTGGAGCAAGAAAGGTGAGCGTTATGTTAATTTCCATTTCAGACCTCTGAAATGTCAATTTAGGGTGTTGCTTTTCTGTTTTCATTGCTTTCTTTTGTTCGGTATCAATGACA
>JANHFX010016833.1:0-16724 GCA_027560015.1 Chloroceryle amazona | reverse complement strand
GTGTCTACAAAAATGTTTCTGTCTTTTTCATTTGCTACGTGCATGTATTTCTTCAGCATAAGACATCAGCAGTGATCCCTGTATAGGTATAATTAGTGACTATTTGAGTACAAAACTTAAAAAAATGAGGTTCAGATAGGAACTTGAGAACTTGAGTACCCAGCTAATTACCAAAACACTCGTCTGCATGCACTGACCAGCTAGGGAACGCACCTCTTTTTTCTTCTAAAACAGATGGTGCTTTCAGTCTCCTGTAAGGTCACCAAATTCAAGCTGTTACAAACCAAAAACCAATTCCAAAGTTTTGCAGCTCTGGCAGAGACGGCTTTGCCAAGCGGCCCACTCTGTTCCACTGTGGGGGAACCGGTGTACTAGGCACAGTAGCGGTGGCAGAATGTCACTGAGCATCCGGGAGGCTGATCTAAGCCGCTCTTTGGGACTGGGCCAAGGATCAGAGTGTAAAGGCTTAAAGCCACCTCTGACTTCCCAGGAGCTGATTCGGGCATCATAACACTAACCCAAAGAGCTGGCTCAAAGCCTTATGAAATTGTAGAATATGTGAAAGCAAGCTGTGAAGACTTAATCCAGATAATATCACAGTGGTATAACGATGGGCTGGGGCAGCAACTGGGAGATTTGGCAGGGGCTGTGTCACAAAATGGCCAGCATTTCCTTCTCCGGGGTTATTGTTTCTTTGTTAAAATAAAAGATAGGTTGTTAAAACAAATATTTTCAAAGTATTTCACCGTATACTGAACAGTGAGCACTGCTGTACGCTGAGAAACAAATTAATGAATCAAACATTGCAGCACTATCCACAGGGGCTCGTTTAAAAGCAAATGCATGACAGAGCTGGAAACCAGCTTAAATGCAAATGAGCCAATGTGATGAAATCTGTAATGTTTGATTCATTAATTTGTCTCTCATCGTACAGCAGTGATCATTGTTTAGTGTGTGCTGCTAATGAAAGACCCTTAAAGACAAGGATTTCCAAATTTCTAGAAGAGCTTTACTTTCACAGGGTAGTTCTATCACAAAACCTTTTATGATCCTGTGAGATTCTTGCAGCATCTGTACTAATTAGTGTCATAAAAAGAAGTAGCATCTAATATATATTTTTGGGGGTTTTCTGGTGCAAGCTAGCAGATGGAAAGAAGGAGAGCCAGCATCATATGATCTGCTAGCTTTCCGAAGGCCACCAGCAGCTAATATGGTATAGTTAAAAGGACAAAAAATACTGGAGAAAAAAAGAAGTCTTGGCCATGTGCTGAAGGAGAAAAGTCTCCTGCCTTCCCACCCCTTCCCCCCACTCCCCCCATCTTTAGATACAGGTATTTTCCTGAAATTTAGATCGACTGTAAAAGCATGATTGACTGCCCAAAAGGAGAGTGGGGATGGGTGGTCAACTTTGTTGTTCACCTTTCAGAGAAGTTAAACTATTAAATGTCAGTTTTGATAGATATTCCAGCAATGTATAGTCAGGCTTGTATAGTAGTGACATCAGCCTCTATTTGTCAGCTCCTTCACTCCCAGCCTATAGCTGTGGTTTTGTTCTCAGCTGTTCAGGAAGACAGGACGGACAAGGATTTTCAAATTAAATGACCACTGTAAAGGATATCGTAAAAATGTAGCAATCTGGGCTCCAGTGACAAAGAAAACTCTACCTAAATTGGTTTCAGCATTCCCAGCCCGAGATACAGAAATTTGGGTTTGTTAGGATTCATCAATATGATGATGGCATTGATTAGTGAGGATCTCCACATGTCATTTTGAGAGATGGGTGGCACGAGCCTCTCGGCGTGCCAGAAGAAAAGAGAGGGAGAGAAGTCTTTTGTAGCTTATCAGCAGCACATAATAAAAAATTGGCTTGGTTCGGATTCACATTTTTGAGATTCATGTTCCAAATCCAAACAACACGCACTAGGCCAATCTGTCTGTTTATTTCCATTCTGTGTTTATAATGGGGTGACATTTAGGCAAGCAGAGTGCTAATTGCCTTGCAGGTACCTCTAGGTATTGACATCTATGATTAATCACAAAGCAGGCACACTCTTGATTCAAACATACCAATTTTTATCACGTCACCGTAGAAATAACAGGTTCTGAAACCTTTTCTGATAGGACAGTTACTGTTCCCTTGGTCTTTTCTGAGACTGCAAACTAAGATGTCAAATATTGTCTGCAACAAAACAGCTGGGTCTTGAGGGCAACTAGGGAAGGTTGTAATGTCATTAGTAATGACACGTAAAGGATCTTTTCTGGGGAAATGACTGTATAAATCAAATCATAGAAAATCTGGCCCTGCTGTAAACAGAAAGTGGTTTTCATGGCATACTGCATACTGACCCAAAACAGTACCCGCTCTTGCAGCGGCCACCAAAATCACCTGATTGAAATAGGTGCTTAAAGGTGTCTGAATCACGATCAAGATCTCCTCAGTGAAAAGTTTCTGGAGGCTGCTGTCAGGATGAATTTTTTGAAAACCAAGCAACCAAAGAACAGAAACTCACATCCAAAGACATTAGAAAGTAAGTTTCACAAGAATTTAATTTCTGTTTTCATCTGGTATTGAACATGTGTTAGACTTGGATTTTTTTTGCTTAAATCTCTTTCTGTGCATAGTTCCGTGGGTAGGCATGGGAGCAGCGTGATAAAGAGCTGGGCAGGGTCGCTGTTGTGCCTTCCAGCAGAAGTGAGCTGCAGGTATGCTGCTAGAGAGAGACAGTGGGTGAAACAGGGTGCAGGGTTGAAGAGGCAGCCTCAGGAGAGGAACTGCCGAGCTGACTGAAGACAGCTGACTGCTGTGCTGTTGGAATAGCACTCTCTGGAATCACTGCACTGGTTCCACAGTGTCAGCACCAGAGGGTTAAGGGAGTAATACCAGGGGGCATACAGCAAGTAGATCTTGGGCTTCAAATCAATTTTTTGATCTCTCTTCTTCTGTATATTTTTTTAGATTATTCCTTTCTATTAGATCTTTTCTAGTCTTTGAAGTCCTACCTAGCACGATGTGGTTTGGGATTTTTTTTCAAAACCAACATAGGTTTGTCATCATCACAGCTCTGTTATGTGTCTCTCGTAATGAAGCATTTTCTCATGGTTATGTTTATTTCTGTTCACAAAACTCTGTGGGTCTGTTGCTTCATTGCTGACTGTCGTTCCAGTTCTTAGCAGCCCCTTTTTCCCATCTCTTTTAGCATGTCCAATCCTTTACATCAGTCTTTCGGGTGGTTTAATTCCTCAATTCTTCAACTGACAGTATCAGACCTGTTTATGTTACTAGGCAGAGCCAGGGAATTATAACTGGTCTGCACCGTTCCACTTCATGCACATGTTTATTAGCAAGCTAGTAATGTTGCAAGAAGTTGCACCAGCCATTGCCTGATGTAGTGTACAAAAATTACAGCACAGTAATTCAAAAATGTGTTATCTCAGACGAAGGTTGTGCTTATGAACTCTTACTCTCTATTCAAGCTACAGCAGGTGGTTTTAGCGAGTTAAAGAAAACTTGAAAACCGTTATTTTTTAGATTGTTTTAAGATATCATAGAAGCTTTACAAATCAAAAGGTGGTGTTGCTAAAAAACTGAACTAAATACTTCACAAGCCACTAGAGATTTTATTTCAGCATTTTCCAAAGTGTTTCCGTTGAACGACAAAATGTTACGCCTTTCACTTTACTCACATTCTATTTTAATGTTATGTAAAGTAGCTTTCAGAAGTGACAGTCACTCCTCCTAGTCCACAGTCTGTATCCAACAACACTTTTAGTTTTTCCCTCGAGTGTTCAGGAAATAACTTCGAACTTTAAGTATAGGCATGAGAAAACAAAGAAACTGGAGATAACCAAAAAGACTTCAGATTAATAAAAAACTTGCAGTTGCTTCAAACTATTTCTGAGGTTGTTGACCTGTATGTTTAAGGACTTGAAAGAGCCAGCACTGGCACAGTTTGAAGGTTAAAGATTGTGCACTAAAGAGACTGACAAGTGTAGGACAGGAATGTTGACTTGGTAGTTTGCTTGGAGTGCAAATAAAACTGGAGCGATCTTTAATTGAAAAAGATTTTTTTTAATTGGAGGAAAGCTGTAAAAGAAGATGATGGGTAGCATCCAAACCCTGCTGAGGAGTTCTTCTGTCACGGTCCTCTCCGTAGCCATAGCCTTCTCCTGACATAAACTCCACACCCTGAGGACAAGGCATTGTATGTCCTGGGCTGGCCTTCTGCTTTTTCCCGAGAGAGGCAAGGTGTTTCCTACAGTACAGATGGTATTAGAATTTTTTAGATTATATTTTACAGAAAGTTTTCTGAGAAAACATGGAAACCTGGTCACTACTGAAGAGAAAATCTGTCTCTCGGGGAAAGCACGCGAGGCAGTACTGCCCTCTGAACCAGTCAGCTGAGAAGCTTCACCTGCATAAAGAAAACACGAAGGGAAGTCTGCCATGAAGTCTGTAAAACGAGATGAGCTGTAGCACCCTATCACATTATTCTTGCTGCCTTCTGGATACGTCAGGAGGGTGCTCAGGAGCTACCCTGTGACTGTTAGAAAAGGAAGGGAGTGCTCACAGCACGCCAGGCTGCTCGGATGAGTTACGTTTGGAGTGTTGGCTCTTCCTAAAGGCTGGTTTGTCCCCTTGTGTAAGTTATGGGCGTTATTAGCAGTAGAAATTGATCCCATGAAAGCAGCATAACAAAAATAGATCAGTTCTGAAGACTCATTACCAGGATAAGCGAGGACCATGTATTATGTTTTATAAGGTATTCTTTTATTTTATTTTTAAATACCGCATAGCTGATGAATCAAAAAGCAGCGCTGTCCATTTCCTCTGGTGTACAATTTCATTTAATTCTTGTGAAAAGAAATAACATCAGGATTTGCAGTAAATGCTAAAAGATACCGTGCAGAAAAACCTCACCGACTCCCTCGTTAGTTAACTGCTCTTTCTTTAGACCTGAGTTTCCCCTCTCTGCGGCGTAAAACACATGACTAATCCCTTTTGGTCTTTTATCCGCAGCACATCCTGTCAACCTTGCCCGTCCGCTTTTGTGCCACTGCTTCCTTGACTGTGACTACAGATGTGAAAAATGGAATAGTAATAAGTCTCTTGGTTATATTTGCGAGGTGATTTTTAGATGTTTCATGCTATTTCCATATATACGTTTGCTGAGAACTAGTCTTTAAAATTACTTTTTACTTATCTTCATGACTCTAGACTTTCAAGCAATACTTCAATGACAGCCCAGCTGAGACATTTGAACAGTTTCTGAACAGGATCTGAAAAGACCTCTCTGTATTCTGCACCATGCTAAAGAACTCCTTCCCTCTTGAAAGTTTTATCATGTAGGAGGCTATTAAAGTTATGAGTTTGGGCGGAGGCATGAATAAATCCCGAGCCTCACTGATGATGTCATTATAGTGGTCAATAAAATACATAGAAGGAAACGCTTTTGGTGCTGCTAAGATCAGCTAACCAAATCAGGATACACGAGCAATTAACTCTTTAATTAAGATGAATGGATGACATTAGCCCTCCTTAAACCCTGCTCGTCAGCATTTACAAATAGAAAAAGACGGATGTCTCCTTCCCAAGAAATCTGCTTTTATTTTTCATTCTTTGACAGCATCTCATTCTTTCCACTTTGTAAACAAATTCACTGGTGAACACTGCCAACCGCAGAGATCTAAATAGCCCTGTTCAATCAGTGCTATTTCTCATTGCTCAGAGGTAATGTATATGAACTTAATTTATTTTCTAGGCAAGTTGTGTGGAATCTGTGTTTCTAATTGAGAAAAATAACAGCCTGTTGATGCCCAAATACGTGAGATCATATGAATTCAATCAGCACGACGTGTTAGAGGCCACACAGTTAAGTGCTGTGAAACTTTCTGCCTTTGAATTAGGGTACTAGTCCTGACAAAGGTGTGCACGAATCGAAAGAGTAAAGTCTCTCGGTTCTCCGTCCGTGGAAATCAGAATACTCTGGCCAGCAGTAGATAGATGATCTCTCCCCACATTTAATATACTTATTGCAGTATATTGCAGAAATTTGCCTAGTGATTGAGGTGTTACTGCCCTTTTGCAATCCTGCAAAATTGCAGATTTCCCACTAATAGAGTACATTTATTGCTGTTTTCTATTTTTACTGATTTATGGTGCATATACGGATTCTAGAAGGGAGCAGTCTGTTCTCCTACTCCATGTATTCAAACAGCATAGTCCACGTGTTTAGGATACAGACTGGAATTAGCATCACTGTGGAAAACAAGAATTCTCTATTGTTTGCACTGATAATTCTACATGTGTGTAACGGTTCGGGTACAGCTCTAATCTGCATTGACGGTGCTGCTGGTAATTTTTGAGAAGCAGAATTTTGCAGGGTGATATGAGAATATTGCTTTCTACTTCTGTAACCAGGCCTTTGGTCAAAGTCAGCAATGCTGAAGACTGATCGAAAGCCAGCTTCTCTGAAGAATGGGAAGCCTGTACGCTCTTTCCTCTCATAGTTGCACCATCAAAAGCAAAAAATTATTAGCATCTCTTAGGTTTCTGATACAGCAGTATAGAGTTGCATGAAAGAAACAGAAAAGTTCTTCTTTGAACGTAGATTTTTTGCATACATAGTCATTGGTTTAATGTCAGTTAAGAATAATGACATAGTCACCTTTCATGTACACTTACCCCCGCATTAAACGTAGTAGGCCTAATGCTTTCCTGAAATATGTTAGCACTCTGTCCTGACCTGACACAGCTGTATTCTGCTGGTGGTGTCAGGTACATGAAACTATTCAGATGATTTTCTCATCCCTCTTGTGCGATATTCTGTTATCCACGAGCCCCGTCCACAGGACGATTCTTATGAGATACTTTGCCAAGACTGTTTTGGTTTATTTTCATCAAGGGAGAAAGAAAAAAAATAGTTTGAGAAGGTGGAGATATCTATCTATAGGAACCAAGCGGGAAGTAGAAGGACTAAGACAATAGCTAAGATTAAATATCTCAGTTATGCAGCACGTCTCTCTGCCTGGATGTGGAGAAGCTGGCAGGAGTCAGTGTCCCAGTGGCTCTATACCAGAGTGTTTCCATTGCAGAAGTCCTTAATGGTTAGGATGCATCCAGAGTACTGGCTTTAACTTTCCTTAGCTAAGTCCAGTGAGGGAGAATTGAAACTTTGCCCCACTTCAAATAGCATAAACAGAAGGACATGGCAGCAGAAGAAGATTCTTCACTCCCTTTTCTAAGTTCAAAAATTACGGAGCCTTCTATGAAGTCTTGTGGCTTTTTGATCTCTGTGGTATGGCCACTTGCAGTGTGGCAGGGTGGGACTTGGGGGGGTGATAAGGCCAGGTGGGCAGCGGTGTCATTTGCTGTGTGTAAGCAGAAGTTCTGGTTCCCACCTCTTTCAGGGTTATGGTTTCCCCAGCAGCCCCCCCTGCAGCGCAGTCTCTAACCTGCAGGGCAGCAGACCCTTCTGTTCGTGCAGATGCAAGTTCTGGCTTCAGTGTTTTTCCCGTACTGCCTTGCAAGACTGGAACGTGGGGACATAATCCCTACAAGCTATTTTTGTCATGCTGCACTCATGGCAGAAGGCCTGGTGGTGCCTGTGATGTATATGACATTGTTACCAGCGCCTGAGGCAGTCGCCCAGCAGGTTATCCAGCGGTGCAGTCGTCAGCGAGACGCTCGTATACAATCAAAACATCCTCACTTTGCAGGTTGTAGCTCTGTTCTTTTAAAGGAGAAGGTGAAAAGGCTTCTCTATACAGAGGGAGAACTTCTACGGGGAATGAAGTCAAAATGTTGAGAAGACCAGCTGAGGAGCTCGATGATGACAGGGAGATAGCCATCTGTGTTTCAAGCAGATTTTGGGCTTCCTGACAGAAAATGGAATAATGCAGCTATTGAAACTGCCCCGTGGTTGCCTTACCCACAAGTCCAGTCAAGTAAGATAGTCTTTCAAAAGCTTCAGATGATACAAATCTACCCGTATAAAGATGTAGGGATGTAATTATAAGGGGCACAAGCCCAAACAACACAGATTTTGCAAGTGAACTCTTGTAGTTATTAAAATGTTTTGGCTTCGTAACAGAGTGCAATTCTGCAATTTTGCCAGAATGTAGATCCGAGGTCTCCGTGGAGGTGACACTGTCACTCGTTAAAACTTTGGGAGCAGCTTGGCTGATGTGGCCGTAGCCGCCCGTGTGTGGCTCCGTTGGCAGTGGCAGGGGAAGGGCACTTGGGGGCTCCGCTCACCGCACGCGCTCCTCTGTGTTTCCTTTCCTTGTGCCTTCGCAATACAGACCACTGAAATTTCCAGCATATTTTTTAGAGCAGGGAATGAAAACAGTGTTTTATGAGTTTAGTCACACAGGTACTGAAGAGAGAACATACCAGAGAGTCAGACACGAGGCGGTTTGAGAACATCCAGCTACGCTGCAATCCGCAAGGCTGCCACGTGTAGTAAATCAGCACGTGCTGCTGTTCGTGTTGCACTGGCTGGGGCTGCCGTTCATACCCGAGCCAGCTAGTTTCCAGTTCAGCTTCACATCTCTGTGTGACACCACCGCCTACTCTTTGATGCACCCCAAGAGCCCGAGCCAAGTCCTGCAGACTTCGGTGCAAGAGGGGCAGAGGCTGCACAGGTTTGGGAAAACCTGACGTGAAAGCGTCTCCGGTGGAGAGGCGATGGGGTGAGGGCACAGGGACCACACGGGCCCCGCCACCCGTGACTCGCACGAGACTGGATGTTGTGCGGACACCGGCAGCCCAGCCGCACAGCTGAAACCCCAGGTAGGAATGGCCAGGAGCCGCACGCCTGCTCCTCAGCCTGGCAGTACAGGGTCAGTTCCTGCCCGTGCCTTCTCTCCCACAATGGGGGGCTGTTTCCACTTCCATGGTAATGGGCCCCTCAAGTGAGCACTGGCTCCCAGGAGAGCTGCTGACCCACTGCACAGGATAGTTGATGGCCAGTCTTACTTCAGTCTGTTTCTGGTATAGATTCAACTTCACAGTGTGTCAACATGACGGCTTTTTATAGTTTTGCTGCCTATTTATGATTAAACATTCCATCAAATTCCCTTGTTTTGGCGATACTTTTAGTCATTTTGGTTTTTAGAAGACTTGAGAGGATTGCATTGGGATGGGAGGGTGCTTTTAACTTCCAAGGCAGCTTCTAGGGTGCCTCTTAACATTGAGATTGCTGGCATGTTGGCAGGGGTTGTCCTGCAAGGCTGGTACGTGTTCAGTTCTTCCAAAATGAGAGGCTGACCGCTTGCCACAGAGCTCTGGTTGTCTGCATTGCTGTTTTAGCTTTATTACTGCTGGCTCAGCTGTAGGGAACGGTGAAGACACAGCAGCACAGACTGGGTTCCCCAGCATGCAGCAAGGTCGGGGGCCTGCCATCAGCTCTGGGTGCTCTGCCTGTGCCACCCACTTGCAGGTAGATGTGGGCAGAGGACTGGCTCGGTAAGATAATTCTCTGTGGCTGTAACTCTGCTTACTAAGTGCCAGTAACTGTTTCTAGTAAGGACTGTACTTTCAAAAGTAGTTTGAAATGTTTGGGCTCTCTGTCCATATAGGCACATACATCAGGTCGTCAGCTTGCTAACTTCCAGGAGGCAGGCCTAGAATTGGGTGTCTAAATAAGAATTTAATTCTTTGCTA
Source organism: Chloroceryle amazona (assembly GCA_027560015.1). NCBI lineage: Eukaryota > Metazoa > Chordata > Aves > Coraciiformes > Cerylidae > Chloroceryle > Chloroceryle amazona. Next base: position 7,060 of record JANHFX010016833.1, on the reverse strand, counting down.
TCTGAATCTGAAGTCTTTCTGCCCCGTAAAGTCTTAATAGGAAATCAGCTGGAAATTTGATATGGAAACCTTTAACGGAATGGCATTGCTGACACTTAAAGATGGAGATGGAACTGTCGAAGCCAGGCAACTTAGGTAGTAAAACCTGGTCAGAAGTGAAAGTAATGGATTTTAAAGCAGGAATTACACTTATTTTCATATATACCTAAGCACATGTTGATCTATAGAGATGTAGATACAAACTCCTTCTCAACACAGCTATGTATCTGTAGTTATGGGGGAAAGAAACTGAACTCTTCAATTTGCATCCAGCTGTTTGAGAAAGTAGCAGTTATGAAAAGGCAGCAAACACCGCTTACATATTTGTACAAAAGTAGTGCTATTTAAAAAGATAAAAGGACATTAGATGAAAGACAGGAAATAAATAAAAAGTCCATAGTGGAAATGGAGAGTAATCAGAAAGAAAGTTGATTACTTCATTTTCCAACTGACAGTTCAGTGAAGTTTCTGTTTCAATAGTATGTGCAAGCCGAACTGCCAGGTTTTATTTATCATCTGATATCACTCTAGCTCTAGTCTAGGATACTGGAAAACCTCTCTTGTAGAGTTTTACCTCTTTAACCTCAAATGAAAACTGGCATTCCATCTGGATAGTGTCCAATATGTCACATTTGGGTAGTCATCAACCAGTTCGCCTTATAAATCAAGAGCACTGATTAAATAATCAAGATTTTTGAAATGCCTTGAGGGAGCTGTACGTTTTTTGCATCAGTGATTAGTATCCACTGGTAATCCTGAAATCTGTTTGAGCTGCAGATACAGAACTGCATTTTGCGTACGAGGCATCATCGGAGAGATGATGCACACAAAGTTGTGCTTCCCCTAAGACAGCAGAAGGTTCTGACTCTTGCCGTAGCTCCGCTGGTGGTTCAAGTGAGCTTTGTCCTTGCTGCTGCACAGCCCTTCATTCACCAGAATAAAATCTTTTCTGCAGCTGCGTGCTGGGAAAATGAAAACTCTAGCTAATAACTTTCAGAGGGCAGCCGGTTAAATAAAACTCTGGCCCCTGAATGGAAAGCAATTTTAATTAAAGATCTTTTCAGTTATTAAAACTTCACTTACACTGTACCTTTTCTTTTGTGAGAAGCAAGCGTTTTGTCATTTAAATCGCTCCCCCCAAAACACGCATCACAAGGGGGACTGCAGTTTGCAAAGAGAGACAATAGCTATTGATTGCAGAAGAGTCTGGTTCATAACAGAACCTAAGCTCTAAATCCAGTAATGAGGAAGCATAGGAAGATAAATAGAAAAATACGTTCCTGAAAACCTGCGCTCGGATTGTGCTCAACTTTGCAGGTTGTGTCAGCTGTTTTTTAACCCCTTCTCCTTCCTCTTGTGTTGGTTCTGTCTCCGGATACCCGCTCGGATCTGAGTGACCAGAGCAGACTCTGCACAAAATGTAGCGGCGACCGAGTGCTAAGCAGCCCGGAGCCTCTGAGGTCAGGTGTATTCCCTACACTCCTGCTGTCAGACACAGAGTTTTCCTGGGCAGCACTGAGCGGCGGGAGACTCTCCCTTCCTGCAGACTCATCTTCCTAGCTCCCAGACTGACAAGTTTTAGCTGAAGTGTGTTGTGTTCCCCTTTAGATAGGCTGGGGAGAATGTCTTGGAGAGCTCTACATTTCCTCAGATTTCCACCGCTTTTGTTGTTTCGGATGCCTTGATGTTAAGCAATTATATTTAAATTATTCTCACCTCAAAAGATTTAAAAGGTAAAAAATCCTTGCAACTGTCCAAAGAATGTTTGAGCCTTGATTTGGAGCCGTGCTACACACCGATCCTTACATTTCATCTAACCTTGCAGTGTAATGCATAATCATACTTAATAAAGTCTGCATAAGTGGGCTTAATGCAAGCTCATCACTGGCCTGGAGGTGATTAAAAATGCTGATGAATAATCATTCGGAAGGGGAAAAGGAATGATGATTTGGGGTTGATTCTGTCCCGCGTTCTAGCCCTGCTCTCGAAGGATGCTTGGACTGACTTCTGTATTCATTCATACCCCACTGGAAGGCAGCAGTAGCTGTACCAATGCTCATCCTGCCGACCAACAAACCTCCAGGCCTGGAAAAAGGTGGTTTGTTTTGTCTCACTTCATCAGTTAGCCTTGGGAAGATACTAACTAGTCCTTCAAACTTTGCTTGTACCCCTAGATTATCATGACTACAATACCATTGCTTTATCTGCGATAAAAGAGGGCTCTCTCTCAAGAAATGAAGGGCCTGAGTTCATGGGGTTTTTTTACTGGAGGATTCCCCTCATGTTTTTCTCACACTCCAGTTGAAGTTCTGCTGTGTCGCAGAAGGGAATTGGAGCCTTTTTCTGTTTGTGAGCAAAGGCACAAGTGTCGTGGACTCTAGTGCAGGAAGCCCTCCCTTGCAGCTTTCATACCTCCGTGCTGGTTTTGTGTGGTATGTTAAATGGTTCTGGATAAAAATGCTTTACATGAGGATAGAGTTTGGCATGGTAAAGAACATAGCTGGCCTGATGTCATTCTCCTGCATACAGCTAGGTATTCTTGTAGCCACAACAGCCTGGGTGCGGGTGCTCTTTGGCCAATGCTGTCACCTCAGCTGCGTGCAGGAGTTGTCTGGTACAGTGCTGGTTGACTTAGGCACGTTGAGGCTCATGTTAAACACACTCGTGCCCCTGCCAAGGTCCAAGTACGACCTGTGAAATCCTTAGGGATTAGGCAAGTCAGTACTTTAATGAAGCTAGTCTTAAGGCAGAAAGCGCTACTGCACACACCTCTGTAGATGTGAGACTAAATTGAAGCATGTGGAGTATTTTTAGAGTCCTGGATGAAAAAAAAACGTGTAGCAGAAAGGTGGTGTTGCTGCATTGTGATAGGTGTAAGCACATAAAAATATTGCTATAAGCACACATAAAATAATTGCTAAAACCAGAAAAAAGGCTTAAGAGCAATGTGTTGCTTATGATGGCACTTCCTTCCTTCTCCTTGTGCCATGCTGGGGGTTACACTGACTAATAATTCCAGTTCTGGTCAAAACTCCTGTAGTCATTAAGATGACAGCAGAACTTGTCATGATGTGGAAGAAAAAAAAGGAAAAAGAAAAAGGATTAGGAAGTAAATGTTTATATCCTGGAATTACAAGCAGATATTATTTTTTTCTCTAGATCAGATTCATAGGTAATTCCCACTGACATTTAATGTGCTAGGGTATGTGGAATTTCATCTCTGCTTGTTCCAACTGAATGCTTCTTCATTTCAGCCACTAAATTGGAGATTAAAGGTGTTTACCGTATCGTACTGTATTTGTTTTGGTGTTTGATGAATAGACTCTCCTTCAGTTGCTGTGTTAGTTAGCTGTTATTGATACAGGCTTTGCTTGTCTCACTTTTAAGGACAGCTGCAGTTTTACCCCCTGTTTCTTCCTTAGTTTTGAAAATAAATAGCATACCTTGTGAGATGTTCATCTCCTTAACCTTCTGAGTTCACTGTTCTTCAGTGCTGGTAACTTCGGAGCTATGCAGTTGCCAATCACATGTTAATCAGTACAGTATTTTCTAGTTTGGCTAAATTTTCCTCATCTTGATTGAAAATAATACTCTACAGTAATTTGTCATTGACCCTGGTTTCATAGTATTGCAAGTCCTTCCCTTTAGTTGATTTCATCCTGATTCATACTGTTGGCATCAGGCAAAAGGTTGGAACCATTAGCTCTCAAGATAGCCATTTTTTTCAAACCCTTTTGGGGCAGACCTGTACAGATTTGTCATTTAGCTACTCTGTAATGCCACTTTTATATAGAACAATTCCTTTCAGTCCTTGGTGGTCCTGTGTCCCTTACAGGCTTGCTGCTTGGTGGCCTGGAAGCATGTCACGAGTTGCTTTTCAAGAGTTTCCACAGCCCTCTAAACCTCAGTGTTCTGTTTCACCTGAAACATAAGCACTTCTCATTGGCTTAATTTGAGTCTCGATTAAAGACTAAATATTTGCTTTGCCTTAAATTGTGATATTTTCATTGCTTAGATTTAATACCTGGAGTTATGTCTTGGGGTACATAGAGAGGTTACAGTACATGGGCAGAGGGGATTCTTAACAGAAGAGGAGGAAGCCAGGTTTGAGGTTTGGTAGACAAAAATCACCTTCAGAGATTTAAGACCTCATTTGCAAGGTACAATACATTATTAGCTGATCATCTCAGGAAAATTCCCTGCTGAGGTTTGTGAATATTTTGGTGGAAGTGAGTAGGGAATACTGAACAGGGCCCATTGATGTGGGTATTTTAATCCGTGTGCCTCTTAGCTTAATACAGAACATTAAATTACTCTGCTGAATAATTAGGCATTTGTCAAGGAAAATGGCTGCTTATTAATGGATGATTTGCCATGTTTCATCCTCTCCATAGCAGACAAGCTTACTGTTCTGTTAGTTAGACTGCAAAAAGTCCTCTGGATTCACCCTAGTCAGTTATGAACCAGAAATCTCATTCCCTTCATTTAGTGATGTTTATATGAAGAAACTTCTGACTCTGCTTTTCTTAACTTTTCAAAAACGTTCATAATTCTTCTCAGCTATGCTTTAGTTTTTGTGAATAAATGTTTCCCTGACTTGATCCTTGCAGTACCTGGAGCACTCTGTCCAATTCTGGGCTCCCTGGTACAAAAGAGGTCTGGAGCTACTGGAGAGAGTCCACCAAGGGTCTGGGTGATGAAGATGATGAAGGGACAGGAGCATCTTAATGTGTGCGGGAAGGCTGAGAGAGTTGGGACTTTCTGCCTGTCCAGCCTAGAGAAGGGAACGCTCAGGGGCAGTCTCCTCAATGTGTACAAATACCTGACACTGTGGTGGCCAGTGATGGGACCAGAGACAGTGGGCACGAACTGACACATGGGAGGCTCTGTCACAGTGCCAGGAAATGCTTTCCTGTGACAGTGACTGAGCACCGGAGCAGGTTGCCCAGAGAGGTTGTGGAATCTCCATCCTTGGAGATACTCAAAAGCTGTGTGAGCACCATCCTGGGCACATGGCTTGGCTGAGCAGGGGGACTGGACAAGATGACTCCCAGAGGTCCCTGCCAACCTCAGGCAGAGGTGGACTGTTGTGATAAAAAGAAGCTGATGCCACCTTTATGTGGACGTGCGTGACTACATCTAGAGCCTGCAGTTCACAGTACGATATGGTCACACCGAAGCAGTTCATAAACTACCAGTTGCTAAAATATAATTTTCTAAACTGAACATAAGACATGTGGTGTACTGTAACTAAAGGCGTGTGAAAGCTTTTCATAATGACATCATAATATTTCTTGTTACTGGAAAAACACTTCTTTTTTTTGCTGATGCTAGTGATAGCAGAAGCAGGAGGCAGTAATAAATAGGATTTCGAGGAGCTGAAAAGGCAAACAACAAAACTAACTGGTCTGAGGTTTTAGGATGTTCTGCGTACTGGTGGTTACACGTAAAGGATTATCTAAGAAGTAATACATTCAGCAAGTGACAGAAGTAATTGAACTGTACAGTGATAAAGCGCTCAGTTTCATCGAGGGTTGAACTCCGTGCCCACTGATTGCAATAGCCAGACTCTCATGGGCTTTAGATCAAACCTCAAATAAAACAGTTTGAGTAGTGCTGTTTGACCAGGGTAACAGCAAGTCTGTGTGAACTTAGTCTCATGCTGTGTTTTTAGCCTATTTAAACTGATTATAACATAATGACCAACATGCTGTATGCCTTCAGTTAAAAACCCTCTGTGTATGCCAGTTCTAATTAATGAAAAAGCCCTCTTGCACTTATTTTAAATATCAGTGGAAGTTTGGATCTCCTTTTTTAATTGATGCAATATTAATTTTTATCACCTTGCAAACTGATGGTCTCCATGATAACCTGTCAAGGTAAATTGTGACGTAATGGCAAGTTTCTTGTCATAAACGTGGCTGCTCAGGACAGTACAATTCCCAATAATTCAGTCCCCTGTCAGAACTAGGAGACCATTCTGCAGGTTATGCCCAGATAGTACACTGACCACATATCTGGAACCAACACCCATGAGAGGGGAAAAAAAAACCCAAACAACTGATAATGTTTATGAAAAGATTGCAGCGATAGAAGACCAAACTTTATCAGTGTGCTCCAGACTGGCCGGTCACTCCTCTGGCAACACTGCCACAGAAGCAGTTTCACACGTTTCTGTCTCCGAGAATCTGAGGAATAAAATACCAAACCATTTTGTGCATTTATGCTCACTTAGCTGCGTTGTTTCTGCACACAGAGAGGAGGGATATCTCACCTCCCTCTCAAACAGCTACACTCCAGCTGGCAAACCCTGCCCTAGCTGAACAATTCTGATAAGTATTTATAATAAGCTATTGCAGCTGCTCCAACTCATTCTTTGCTTTTGTAGATCAGATTTTGCATTTAGTATTTTCTTTTAGGGTTTTGTCTGTTACACTAGTTACATTCCTCACAGATTCAATCCAAGTAGTAACAGCAAATTACACTACCATGAGCAGAATTGTATTATGTTTCTACTACTACTGGAATATTTGTCCCCAATTTAGGCTACAGAAAGTGGAATAAACAGATACCCTGCTAGTCGTTGGTGGCCTTGTTTCTTCACTATAGGAGGCAGCAAATCTTTCATTTCAGCACGCTGTCCTCAAAGTTCATGCCGTTTGGAGGCTAAGCTGGGGATGACAAAGCGCCAAGCTGACAGGAAAACATGTGAGGTTGATGTATACAACAAGCTACGCTGCTCGTGCTTTGACTGTCATCACCGCTTTCAGGAAAATAAATAATACAGCCTCGGCCTGTGCAATGCTCCTGAATCCTTACATGGGGAATACTGCACAATTCTTTGGTGTTAATTTGGAATCTAAAACTTTCTAAAGCAAATTCAGAGAAAGAGATTCCCCCCCCCCCCCCCCCAACCAATATAAAAAAAAAAAACACTTGTATCGCTCTTTCCCCAATTGAAAAAACCAAACACAAAAGAGATAAGCCTTCTCCTAGCGGGGGAAAAACAGTCTTGTAAATT
>JANHFX010016832.1:23288-41739 GCA_027560015.1 Chloroceryle amazona | reverse complement strand
CGAAGAAGGATCAGGGAGAGGGTGCAGTTAAAAAAAAAAGTTTGTCGCAAGCCCTCCGCCGTAAGGGATGCCCGGCGCTAATTTGACGAGGAGGATTCCCCCTCATCAGACGCTGAGTGGATGCTGCTGGTTACTGTTGAGCCTTCCCCTGGGAAGGGGTCATTTGGTTATTTCTGACCGAACCCACGAAGTGTTTGAAGTGCAAAGCGTCGTATATTCAGAGCAGTATTAAGGTATTATACAATATAATGCAAGTATTTTGCTATCGGAGTTAAACACGGATCATTGCTATGGTAGGGGAGACCAGCTTTCAGTAAAGATATCGTCCAGATGCCGAGTTCTGTCCTGCCCTTTACTGAAAAGGGAAGAGATGTGGCCAGCTCAGAAGTAGCATGTTAACTGTGAAAGACCACGCGTCTTTTCCCGTGTCTGTCTCTGTGGTAGCATAGCATTATTCATGGTAACTCTTAGAGAATGTTTGGGGTTTCTTGTGTGTGTGGCTTTTACGCTGTTTTTTGTTTTGTTTTAGAGTGCAGCAGGCTGTGCCTGAGAGGGGAGACTTCAGGGAGCCCTGGCAGAAGTCAGGGGGACAGCGTGGAGGATGACTCAGCAGGGAGCTGTTCTTCAGGGTTACAACAATGAACTAGTGAAATGCATTGAAGACTTATGTATGCAAAAAGAAGAGCTGAACAAACAAATCCAGCAAGCAGAAGAAGAAAAAAATAAACTCCAGCATGAAATCCAACTCCTGAGTGAACAACTGGAGTGTGTATGTGAAAACTTGGCTCAAAAAGTAGCTTCAAGGAATGAGCTTGATAAAATTCTTGCTGAAACTGAAGCTGCTTACATGAAGATTTTGGATAGCTCTAGAACTTTACTTAATGTCCTGAAGAAGGAAGTGGGAAGCTTAAAGCATATGTCAGAACTGAAAACCAATGTAACGTGAAGCGCTCAAATGTTTGGACTCCACAGTGCTAAAATTCCACTAGGTGAGAAATGGGGTTAGCCACAGAACCTTGCAACAACGGTATAAGCAGAGAGGCATTTTCTTCTGACCTTTCTATATGTTTTTTTAATTATTTTTAAATGCACTAGAAAGTAAATGAAATAAAGTTGCTGGTTTGCTGTTTAAAAAAAAAAAGAATCCAATTACTTAAACACTACAAACCTATATTGCAGATAGGTGGTTGAGGCAGATTTGACCCAGTCAGCTTTGGCATGGTGGTGCTTCAAGGCTGTTCTGAAGACAGGGGGGAAAAAGATCATGTTTTTATTAGTTGACTTTGGATGGCTACTGGTCAGCTCCTGTTTGACTGAAAACTAGTGGATGTGAGTAGATGAGACACTGCTTCTTTCATCGTGACAAACGCTTAGGCTTTACTGTTTGGGACCGAGTAGAAGAAAGCTATTCAGCTTCCTCTAGGAGTTAGAATTCTGTCTCTGCGAAAAGGCTTACAATCCTCTCTTATCTGGAATAACGGAGGGATAAGGTGAGAAAACATGACTATTGCAGGGCATAGAGGCTTATAGTGTAAGGCTGAGCATGGTTTGTGCATCTTCTGAAGCTCCACTCAAACGCTTCGTTAGAAAGGAGGTGCAGTAGTGTGCCAAGACAAGTTTTGATTGCCTGTTGTGTGCATGGCACAGCGCTGCAGGCTGCTCCACCATGTAAGCTTGGGCCAACAAGTCCCCTTATGGATAATAAAAAGATGATTGTATATTAGTCTTACCTAAAAGGTAATAATGGAACTTCTGGAAAACATTTTGGTGCCTTTTAGCTCTATACTGATATATTAAATAATTGTAGTAAGATTGTAAAGATCAGTGAACAACCGGGAATGATGAGAAATAAATACAAATGGAAGATAAAAGTAGAAGGTGAGATTAGAAGTAGTTTGCAACTCTCAGCTATTCACATAGGAGAGGTTAAAATAGAACATGGTTTAGAGATCAGGGAGGAGGTAACAGCATGGCAGAAATCTCAATCCTGCTATTTCCAGTAGTTACTAAACCTCTGTGTGCATGTACATACGCATCCACTCTGTCCTGCTTATTCATATATTTAAGCTGTATCTTTCAGATCTTCATTCTATATTAATTAACTAAATTGAAAGAAGAGCAATCATAGTCTTACTTGGTAACTGTGTCTCCAGTGCAAGTATAAAGGTTATGTAGATGTGAATAGCTTCAGTAATAGCTCTTCACCAATCTTTGAGAACAGTTTATTTCTTGTATTATTAGTCTGTCACGATAATTACAGGTTTGTTTGTCTTGGAATAATCATATATCTAAGACCTCTGCTTGCTCTAGTTAGGCTCTTAAAACTTAAATTTTAAGAGAATCCTTGTAAGTCTTCAAAGGAGTCTACTTCACAACTGTTACTACGTGTTGGCTAGTAGTTACATACATTGGCCTCCCAGTTTTCAAATAAAAAGTTGAAATGTTGTTAGAATTCTGTTCAGTGATGTAGAATTTCTGATCAGATTCAGAAGCACAAGTGGAGAGCGATAACATGTCTCTAGAGTTTGCCTACTTGTAGAGTAATTCCCAAGTGTGACAGTCCTTGTGAATCAAGTGCACCTGCAGAGTTACTACTCAAAAATAGCTCTCAGCATTATATTCTGTATTGACCCCAACTGCATCCTTTTATTGAGATGGTAAATGTTTTTCACTTTTTTCAGATAGTACAAATTTTGATCTAAATAGCTTTTCTTAAATAGCTTCGGTTTGTTTAGAGTAGAAGATAAGAAAACTAAATCAATACACAATATTTCTAGAAGAGAAATTAAGATTTGCAGATCACAGGAGCTCTGCAGGTCTAGCCTGCAACAGAAAGTTTGCCTGAACCAAGGCAGGTTATAACCTTAAAAGCAATGTACTTCTGACTTATTTTTTTATATTGATTTTTATATAACTCTGTAGCTTAGATCCAGTAACTTACTCAAATGCTTACAATGTAGGAGCTTTAATGACAAAAATTCAGATTACTAAATTATAGTGCCTAATCTAAAATGCTGTGTGGGGAGTTTTGTAGCTTGGAATGTGAGGAGACAGATTTTGCAATTCCTGCCTGTGTTTGATTCAGAGTTCCAGTGAAATGCGTCTAGAGCACTGGTCTAATTTCCTGAACTTGTGTAGTGGCCCCTCCAGCTGGTTTCCAAATAACACTGCATAACTGGAGGGGGAGAGACGAGGATTCCCAACTTTTATAGCATTAGTTCTTAAATACGTACCTAGCATGCTTAACTCCAGTGATCAGCGGGTCTTTCAAAGCATACTAAAATGCTTTGAACACTCAGGTTGACTCCTGCCAAGCAAACTAAGTTTATTACCTACGATAGAGTTTGGTGGTTACCAAAGAAGCTGCTTGTGAGTGGCATGTTGAAATAATTTTCAGTGCAGTGGTGATTATACAGACACTGGGTGAAGTCCCATATGCAAGCAGCCACTCACAATCCGTAACAGTCTCTGTGGAGATACTTGCCCTTCAGTTTGGGTACCTCCCTACGCGCAGTTTCTGCTAATCACCTCGTGGGAACGGAGGTGAGTGGACTGGGGTGGACCCTAATTTTGAATGGAGAATGAAGTGTGGATGTGGAGTCCTGGTTTATAAAGACTGGAGCACGAGGGGGTGTAATAGAGAGACAGTCATCTTAATTTCTGTCTGCTTTAAATGTGCTTGTACTGAGCGGCTGCTTACAGTCCCTGCTACCCAGTAGATCGAGTTTTAGAAATCATCAGAGATTCACCTCAAGTCCAGACTTTGCCCTTATGCTTCAAGTCCATTGACAAGTAAGCTACGGAGAGGCAACCTATGTTGTGCTTCCCCTCTGCCTTTTACACCTTTCTGACCACAAACGGGTGTGCTCAGCTGCACAGTAGGAGCCTGTGGGATCTGAGCCTCTCGTTTGGTGGGTAAGTGTGCTACTGCCGGGCTTGGACACAGTGCGCTGTTTCCTACCCTGGTACCTTTCCCGTGAAGAGTAATCAGTGAACTACTTGTGTTTTACAAAGAACTCGTAAGTCGTATTGGTGCATTAGACACACTCTGCCTGTATGTCAGCTTGACTGTGGAGAATTTAGACTGGCATTTTTTTGTCACTTAACTTGATGAATGCAAGAGGTTCCTTGGACTAGGAAGTCATCAGACTAGGAAAACTAGGCATCTTCAAACACCAGGAGAATTGTCCAGTTAAACAGAGCAAGCTACAATCTGAACCCAGATGACTGGGTCTTGGATTGCAGTTTCAGAATGAAGTATCTCAATTCCATACAGCTCTTGTGGTATAAGTATGTCTCACTTCAAATGGATTAAGTGGATTAAGCTAAATTGGAACAAGGCACTTTTAATTCCGGAACAAGAACATTCAGAAAATTGTTAGCAAAAGGATCAAGTGTCCACAGTTAATTCATCATGTAGATGAGTTCTGTGCAGAAGACGGGTATCTATTACTCCTTTGAAGATTGTGCTCATTAGGAGAAATTTGAGTTAGATGGTGTAGCTGGTGCCAGCTGCTGAAATTATCTTTAATTTGGAGATGTAGCTCATGGCAATTGCTGGAATCATCCTTAACTCTGAGTAGATCCTGGGCTTCTGAGGTTTTGTGAAAGAAGTAGATAAAACAGTTTGCTGGGGTGTTTGCTGTTTCTTTGGTTTTTTTTTAATAGTGTTTTTTTTTCCCTCCTTTTCAGTAGTGAGTAAAGAAGTATCGATAGATGCTTTAATATTGATTGTGTGTTTGTTGTTGGCTTTTTTTTTTAAAGGATGGACTAGTTTTCCTAAAATCAGAGTGCTCATTTAGCTTTTCAATGTAGGTGTGTGGTTTTTAAATACACATCTAATTTTTTTTTTCTTTTCTCTGTTGGGGAAAGGACAGATTAGCCTGTGGCCGAGTTTGTGCTCTGATTGCTCTGCCAGCGTCTGTCGTGTTACTGGGGAGGGTTGGGTACTGTGGCTGCTTCTCGGGTGACTGTTCTATGCCTTTTTTTAAACTGGGAATGTCATTCTTTCCCTTTAACTGCTTTATAAGCCTGTCTTTAATTTCAGTTGTCCCAGAGTAGTCCTCGACTGTTGTCTTCCTCAATTGTTTTCAGATGAAGTTTTGTTTCAATATCTATCTGTAAAAAACCGATGTGGCAGGTGACCCAGCCATGTTGGCTGTTAATAAACACGGAGTGGTTCAGGCCTGCAGAAGAGGGAGATATATATTATTTGGTCTTTCATAGCTTTATCTTATGGGCATTGCATGAAAAGCAGCTCAGTGGTGTAGTTTGACTTTTACAAAAATAGGATGTTAGAAGCAGGGCTAATAAAACACTTTTAACTGTAGTGGTTTCAAAAGCAGTTTCACAGGATCTTGGGGGATGGAACAATCTGCCTTTTTTTTCTTTGTCAGTACCCCCTGCAGTGAATTAATAAATTTTAGTGCAAACTTTTCAATGCTACTGATAGATATCAAATAATGGTATCAGATCTTTGAATTTTGATTGTAGCACGTCCGTTTTTAAGGATGCTTAATTTGAATGTCATAAATGGGAAAATAGTACTTTTGGAATAGAATTAATCTGTATTGGAGGAAAATGGGCACCTGTAGAGTAGAGATCATGGTCAGGAAAAGGCATTTCAACAAAGTCTCCCTCTGGAGATGGGACTATTGTAATTCCCCAGATTGTGACGGGAGCTTCAGTTTTGCTCACACCTCACTTCAAGGCATAGGAAATTATGTGGAATGACTTCTCTCTGCTTACCACCACTTGTGTTTCATAGAATCTGTGTACTCGGCCATGAAGGATTTATAATAGTGTTGAGTGTTCTCACTCACTTAGAGACAGACCCACAGTTTCCTGCAGTGGCTGGCCTAAATAAAGAAGACAGAAGTGTTAGGTGGAGACTATAAAACCAAAGTAAGAGGCTGAACAATTTTTAACACTTACTTTGAAAAATGTTTTTAAATTGTCATACTGAGTAGACTGCTCATGGAGCATTTTAAAGCTAAATCTTCAATATCTTATTTTTTTTAGGGAAATACTAGAGAGAGTCCAAGGGAGGCTACAAAGATGATTTAGGGAACTTTAACATCTCTCTGATGAGGAAAGGCTGAGAACCCTGGGGATGTTTAGCGTGGGAAAGAGAAGCCTGAGAGGGGATCTGATCAATGTTTGCAAATATCTGAAGGGTGGGGGTCAAGTAGAAGGAGCCAGGCTCTTTTCAGTGGTGCCCTAGGATAGGACAAGAGGTAATGGCAGCAAGGGGAAACACAGGAAGCTCCACCTGAACATGAGGAGAAACTTCTTCCCTGTGAGAGTGACAGAGCCTGGAACAGGCTGCCCAGAGAGGTTGTGGAGTCTGGAGACTTTCCAGCCCCACCTGGATCTATTCCTGTGTGGGCTGCGCTGGGTGACCCTGCTCAGGCCAGGGGGTTGGACTCGATGATCTCCAGAGGTCCCTTCCAACACCTACCGTTCTGTGATTCAAACCAAGTGGTGTATAGTAGTTTACTGGTGCAAGCTCCACTAAAGCAAGCTGAAAAGAAAGCAAGCCCAGTCTATACTGTCAGTTAACTTTAAATGGTGGAGATCTGCTGCAGCTGGAAACAGTAGCTGCTGCTGTACTGGGCTCAGTAAGGGTTAATATGCCCTGCCAAAAAGCAATCCACCATGTGGACAGGAGAAATCTTGTGCACTGAGCTTGCCTGAAAAGTGTAACTTGGTTTTGTTCTTGAAATTCAGAAAATCCTGTCTCTTAGTGACATGCAGTATTAGATATGACTCCATGAAAAGGATATTTATTTAAAATCCTGTTCCCTTTAGGGACTTTTCTATGAGACCTAACGTGTTCTTCCTTTAGTTCCAAGTTGTTCACAAGTTCAAAAACCTGCAGCCAAGGGGAAAAATACAGATGCACAAGTTCCACTGAATCCCGTAAGCCTGTAAATGGTTTGTATTCACTGTGTAGTACACCAATTGCCATCTAACCCTTCAGTCGAGTTGCACGTCTTGTGGCTCCCTGTAGTAGTTTAAATGATTTGCAACAAGTGTTGCCTGTTCATTTTGGAATGTACTTTTGGTTTTTTGTTTGTTTGGGGTTTTTTATGAAGTATTCCAGAGAGCCCTCCATGGCACTCTGCCACGTGCGTTCATGTCGTGCATGTGAATATGTGGGTTTTCTTTGGGAGCCTCAGAAACTACCTGTCCAGCAGCAATTTAATTGAAACAACATTTGGGTTTATTCCGTGTTGGTTTTATTTTTTTAAAGTATTTAAAATACTGAGTATATACATTTCTATTTATGTAGGATATATAAACAAGTGCTTCCAATCAACAGTTCACAAAGTACCTTACAGAGAATGTTAATGTCTTTATCCCCTTTGATAGACAGGTACACTCAGTAGTAATCTGCCCCAAATCAGAGGCAGATCTGGGAATGGAGGCTTTGCATTTTCACCCTCAGCTGAGTGCTCCGACTTGGACAGCTTCCCAGCAATTTTGTGTCCTGTTTGACATTTGATATAAACCAACCGGATTATGCATTCCCAACCTGTGTGCCGGGGGAGGGGATAGATGCAACTGACCAGATGCACACTTTGCTATTACTCACTTCACATCACAGGCAGCATCACAACAACATTAAAAAGTATTACTCGTTTCTTTATGGATCTGCCTCTCATGAGAAAGCATCCCAGCTCCAGAGCAGCTACTCTTACTTTCCAGACCTGCTGTCTCCAAGCCCCTGTGTACAGGTGTTTGGGAGCAGAGTGTAGGAGATGGGTCAGAGGAGCAGAAATAACTTTTAATGATAGTTGCTAATTAATTACCTTTCACAAGCTTAACCTCGTTCTGATAGCTTGTCTTTACAGACCCTGCTGTTTTATCCTGTCTTCATCAGGCTTCTTACTACCATATGCTAGTCTATGTAATACCACCAGGTATTTGTACCGACACCCTTTGAGGGTATTCTAGATATTGAGGCTCCTTGGTGTGTCGATACAGTGGAGGATCTGAATTCTACTCCACCTATAAGGGCACAGAGAGCCCTGACAGCATTCTGACCCTGTAACAGCAACAGGCTGTGTGGCAGCCATCTTCCACCACAGCTCGTTTTGGGTCAATGGAATTGAAGTAGCATGACAAGTGAGATATGGATGGTAGGGTTTTCCATAGGGAAAAGAAGCTGCCTGTATGAATTCAGATGAAACACGACTTCAGTCTAGGACAAGTAGCATCGGACAGCAGCATTCTTTTATTTCATGTATCACTATAAATATATATACATATTAAAATATAGAAATATACTAAGAATTGTAAGAAATACAGAATATTCTTGGTAGAAGCCGGTCTGAGTATTTCAGTGCAGTCTGCCATTAGAAAGGACAACTCAAATAGGCTGGTCGTTAACATCTTGCATTAGATTGCGTACACTCTGCTTTCGGTAGCCCCCATGGTCTTGCTACTCTATAAACCCTAACTTGTAGCTCTAGCCTCCTTTTCTTGCTGCAATAACTTTTGCAGCTCTTGCTTCCCAGTCCCTCGCCTACCATATTTTTAGTTATCTCAAGCTGCTGACCAGAAACACTTTGCTCTTCTGCCACATGGTGGGTCAGAGATATTTTCAGTATCTTCATGTTGTCCAGACGTGTTCTGACACACTTGGAAAAATTGTTTGCACAAATAAATTTTGTTCAGTTTGATAGTGCCACAAAAGTTATGGTTGGACAAGGTAAGAATATTCTGTGGTAGGGAAACAGACACCTGATCTGAGAGAAGTTTCATCCTTTGAAAAAAAAGCATCCTAAAAAGACTTGTATTGAAGTGATGGATAGAATGTGATAATTCTGATGCGCTGTGGAGATTAAAGAACAAAAATGATTACATTTGTCAATGAGCATATCCCTGTCCCAGCAAAGGCAGACTTTGTTTATAGTCTTCTGCAAATGAAGGTCTACATGGGATGCTGTAATTTAATTAGTATTAAGGCTATGTGCAGAATGGTTTGAGTTTGTTCCAGAAGTCATTTCACAGTGTTTGAGAGAGACTATGACTTGAAATTAGAAAGAGGAAGGAATGTAATGCTGAAGCTTGCAGATCAGCCATCCCATTGAGGAAGCCGTTTTACGTCAGCTGTGTAGTTCTTCAAAGCTCTGAGTATGACCTATATTGCAAAATAATAAAGCTGTGTTAAGGTGGTGGTGTGCACTCACAGTAAGGCTACTTACAATGACTTGATGTAACTTTTTATATATATTCAGCAGTTTTCTTTGTAATCCTGCTCTATTTTACAAACTAATATATTCCCCAGTACACTGAGCTAGAGATAAACATTCCAGTTGCCTTCATCTGCAAAGAGGGAGGAGAGGCAATTAAAAGTCTGCATGCTGTGACATCTCTGGGTACCAACAGTGTCTGCACAGACTTTTATAGTGTTTTCAGGAACAATTGGTTTTCCTGCCATCTGCGGTGGCTGAATGCAAACATTTTTGAAAGGGAACAAGTAGCTCAGTTATTTTCACACTGGCTAAAATCCTGCTGGTTTGCATAAAGGTTTCTATTTTTGTTTACTGATAGCAAAGTCTTGGTGACAAATTGGCTTCTCCAGTCAAAAAAAAAATAATTTTCCTTTATTAGCATGCATCGTTTCATCTCTGATGAAGGGCAGACTTCTGATCATGTTGTGAAAGAACCTGGGGCAAAGCAGGGTCTGGTACTGGCCTCCATCAGAGGAGGAAAAGCACAAAAGGGCAATATTGCTGGCCTTGGTCTGAATTGAGCAGGGTTGCTTGTAAAAGTAGCAAGAGGACTTATTTTATTTTTTATTTGCTCCCTCCTACATCATTACTGGACTGAGTAAGGAAAGAATTTTCTTTCTCATTAAAGGTATGAAAGAGAATAAATGTACTCCAAGAAAAAACAGTTCCACATGGGAGGCAGCTAAAGCTGCCACGCAGGAGCTTTAATTTTTTTCCTTCATAAAAAAAATTCTCATGCAAATTCTAAAAGTCAGCAGCCATTGAAGGGGAAGGAGAAACAATAAAATGCTGTGTGCATTTGTCATTGCTGACCAATTACTCTGCCAGTAGCTGCACTCCTGTGTGCCATTTCTTGGTTGCAAGTTCTGTCTGTCCAAAACGTGGATTTTTGGTCTCAGACATGCACAATTTAAAGTACATTTTTTTGTTTTAGATGAGCTTATTAAAGAAGTGCCCATTAGTACTTACATAGGGATGATGCATGTCTGTAACTGTTAGTTAAAAGTCCTTTTCACTGGCTTAGTATGCCACGTGTTACTGCGTCATGTATTATTATGTAGCAAGAGTGAAGCTTGGTTCTCACACGCTAAGATGAACCTTTTAACTTGGGCTGTCCTGATACATATTTTATAGTTTCAAATGGTGAAGTTAGCAGTCACCAAACACAACAGTGTAACTTGACTGCTGTGGACTTCAATTAAAACTTCCTGTACTGCCTTGCACTAACTTTTTTTTTTAATTTTAAATAACTTCTGCATTTGGTTGGTTGGTTGGTGGGAAAGCTCAGCCAAAATTTTTAAAGAGGTATCAAAAATCATTTGTTTTGGCTAATAGTACGTTTCCAGGATAATGTCATTCAGGAGAGGTTTTAAGTGCAGTGTACATGTTCAGAGGCTGGGCCCTCAGTTCACAGCACAGTCTCCATTTCCCAAGACCCAGGGAAACAAAAAGCACCCCGGGCAGGCTCGTACTGAGGCAGGCAGAAGGACTTGGGGGTCTCTGTTTCTACTCTGCATGAAGTGTGAATAGAGATAAATATCTGTGTGCGGGCATACGCTGCTCAAGTGACTTGGTGCTACCTCTGCTAAACTGGGATTCTGTTACATGGGGAAGTTACAGTTTATACTTAAAATCATCTCCTTAGCATGATCAAAGCTTCCAAAGCCACCCAAAGTAGTTGTGCAGTGTTACTGGATTTCAAAGTGTTGAATTTCCTCATCTGTAACTTCTGATTCTAGTGCTGGGTCCTGTATGGTAGCAAGAAGGTAAATTAACATTCTGAAATTAGATAGCACTAAGAATTTAGTAATTGACCAAGAGGATTTTATACCACAAGGCTTACTGAAAATTAGTGGATCTTGTGCTACGCTTGCAGATGCTCTGAACTTTAAGATTCAGGATTGTTGGTGCATTTCTCAAAGGCCCGGCTCCTCAAATCAAGGCATTTGCTGTCTTCTTCCCCCTTAGAAGTTATATTTCTGTTCCTTGTAAAGAAAAGGTTGAAAACACAAAAGCAAGTAAACATGAAAGGCTCAAAAAATGCAAATATAAAACTTCTAGATGTTTTTCATGACTTAATGACAGCCTCACACTTTGTGCTTGTTCTGATGTATGACTTTTTGAACGCTAGAAACTGGTCATGGTCAAAGTCCTATGGCAAATTTCAGCCCGTGTTATACTTCAGTCAGGTGAGGTGCATTACGATGGCTTTAAGAAAGGCACTCTTGTAATCCCTGGTTGTAGGTGCTGTAGCACATAACTTGCATTCTTCACATGAGTATTTAAATTCCTCTTTTACTATTTTTAGCAATTTACACACCCAGCTTTCTGCAGTCCCTGTGTGTTAACTCGGATGTGTCAGGGAAGCTCCTTCCAATCCAGCCCCAATGTGATTAAGAGGCCAGTCTCTTTTCTGTGGTGCCCAGTAATAGGACAAGGAATAATGGGTATAAGCTAGAACACGGGAAGTCCCACCTCAACGTGAGGCGAAAATTCTTCCCTGTGAGGGTGCTGGAGCACTGGAACAGGCTGCCCAGAGAGGTTGCAGAGTCTCCTGCTCTGGAGACTTTCAAAACCCACCTGGATCTGTTCCTGTGTGGCCTGCCCTGGGTGATCCTGCACTGGCAGGGGGGTTGGACTCGATGATCTCCAGAGGTCCTGTCCAACCCCTAACATTCTATGATCTGCAGGTGTCATGGAGCAAAGACCGTTTTGGAGATGGAGCTCCAGGGTCTGCAGAAGTTGGAAGCCTTACCCGATGGCAGGGAAAGGGAAGGCTGCTGGCTCCAGGGAGAGTGTGCATCCAGCAGCAGTACCTGGCCTCTTTTCTGCCAGAAGAAGTGTCAGCCTGGCATGATGTTTCCCAGAATCAGCAACATTAGAGGAACAAGCAATTTCAGGGCTGAAAAAGGGTCTAGGGGATCTCCTAACATCATAATACATTTAGCTCATGGAAATGAACACAGGAGTGGTAAAGAAGAAGACGACTGAGGGAAGGGTTTTCTAATATTTACAAAGCTTTTCTGGAGTCTGAAAGGCCAAAGACATTGTAACATCTAGCTGGAGACTGAAGATGGCATTTAGAAATGGAATAATTTATCAAACTGGACCTAAAGATAGAAGCAAGTATGTTGTACAAAGGGCAAGATGACATTTTTGTAAAACTGACACTGAAAGGAGAGGATCAGCTGCTGAAAACATCCAGAGGAATTTTCCTGAGAGAACTGCCACAATTACCTCCTTTTTCCAAGGTGTGGGTTTTTTTATTAAAACATATGCATTTAGTAACACATAAAAATTTAGTGTCTAACATGAGAAATAATTTATTGCAATAGAAATAATTGAAAGCTTAGCAAAATGAAGATGAATTTTGATGCCATTTCACAATTATTCTCCACAAACTGTTTTAATTTGGTCTGGACAATAGCAAGGAGACTTTAGGGGGATCATAATGTGCAATCTAGACCTGGATGATTTGTTCCAGTCATCACAGAGGGAACAGTAAGAGGGAACATGACAGAAATATAGAAAACAATGAGTAATTTTGGGTGTCGTTTTTATAATCTCATGGTAGTCTGTGGTTTCTTAAAGCTTCAGCTCCCACATTTGTGTAGTAAATAAGAATCTAAGATTTCATTACAGAAAAACAAGTTCCTCATTTTCATGATCCCAAGAAGTCTTAAACTAATTCAGAGCAAGAAAAGGAACCAAAATCCAGTTTTTAAGAGAAAAAATGGTAGAGTTTTAACTTGAAACCTAAAAATATGCCGCCTTCAGAAAGATCCAGAGACATAACCTTAGGACTTGATCCTGCTGGTAGAGCTCAGGTCAGTAAATAAAGTGCATTACTCAGACTGACTTTGCAAAGCCTTGTATCCCATCCTTTCCTTAGCAACATGCTCTTAGAGCCTTGAAAACAACTTGCTTCTGCCCTCTGGTTCACTTGTTTTTTCCTCCAGCAGACGCTGATGAGCCCAGCATCCGATTTCATTCCTGATCTGGAAAAACTCCAGGGGTGTGCACGAAGCCATCCCATGTCTTCCCTCCTAACAGGGCGGTGGCGGGGAAGAGAGTCGGGACTATTGTTCTCCCTCCCGCAGCAGCAGCCAGCATGGTTCCTTTTTATTTACTTCCCTCTCTCTGTAAACCTGCAGGGCTCACAGCAGAGGGATGCAACTCTCCTCATTAGAATAATTAGGCTGATTTATGAGAGAATGACACAGTGAAGGAGAATTCTTCTGCAGCATTCACCACTTGAGGCTGGGCACCCACCCAGCTGCTGGCAGGGCAGTGCTGGCCCTCGCTGCTGGCTCACACTCTCACCCCCAGTTACCCAGGCAGACTGGAGAGACCCCAACTCTTCAGCCTTTGCAGCTCGGTGAAAATGTACAGATATAGGCCATAAACACTTTCTTCCTTCGTGTGGTATTCTTCACAAGTTGTGCAGTCCAAGTTAATACTTAAAGTCTAATTAAAACAATAAAGGAAAGGAAAAAATCCCTTCTTGGACCCTTCCATAGCATTAGCTAAGTAGAAGTTTTGGTTTATACAACACTCCTCAGGAGATTTACTGTGTCAGTGGAACACTGAAAGCTGGTACAGCTTTGTTCCTCTCATGCACTGGAAGTTTTGCATTACTTTTAGGAAAGGCTTATGTGTGAGGAGTTAGAAAATTTCCTTTTTCTAGGGAAAGTGTTACAAGTGTCCTTTGTTCATCACATTTCCTTGGTATCTTCATAGCAGAATACAGTGCGTACCTGGGAAGTTCTACTGCGCTCCGGAAGACCCATTTAAAATGCACGTAGACCATTTAAAAATGCATTGAAGCTTTTCAGAGTGGGTTACACAGGCAAACACACAGATGAAAAAGATGGTTGGCAACTGTGCCTGTGGTGTTTCTGCCAGGCGCCAGAATCAAGCACCAAACCTGCAAAAGCTGCCGGCTGGCTGTGCTTCGCAGCGCAATGTCTGGTCACCTTTGCAAAAGAAACCGTACCCTTTGCATGCCTTTGCTACTGGGATGCCATCTGTAGTGCCTCAAAGGCAGTTAAAGCAGTTTGTAAATCACCCCCCAAGTCTATAAGAATATCTTTTGTTTAGGAGCCGACTGATGGTGCCAGTGTCAAGAGCAGTTGCTCATATTTGGTTGCTCATACTCAGTTGCTCATATTCTAAGTGCGGGAAAAGGATCTTCTCACAGCAGTTAGAGGCCCTCCTTGAGAGGGCTTTAAACTAGAATTGAAAGGGGAGGGGGACCAACCTGGGACTGCTAAAGATAAGACTTGGGGGGACATACCGGTGTTGGAGGCGATATCCGTGCCTCGGATCAAGTGCATGTCTGCCAATGCCCGTAGCACGGGCGATAAACAGGAGGAGTTAGAAGTTATTGTGCACCAGGGAAACCATGATATTTTTGCCATCACAGAAACATGGTGGGATGATTCGCATGGTTGGAGTGCCAGTGGATGGCTACAGGCTTTTTAGAAGGGAAAGACAAGGAAAGAGAGGTGGAGGGGTAACGTTCTATGTTAAGGAGTGTTTGGACTGTCTTGAATCCAATGTTCACCAGGACAGGTGACCCCAAACTGACCGATGAGCTATTGCATCTCATACGCATCATATTCGGTATAAAGCTCAGTGATCAGGAGGGTCAAGCTTCTTCTTCACTGGCTGCCATCCGAGAAGGACTCTGCCCATTCTGCCTTCCATCCCAATCCATGTGTTGCTGAATCCAGTTCTGAATCCAGCTCCTCAACACAGCTCCCATCTGTTGCCGAGTTCAGTCTGGGACTTTCCCAGTGCCTGCTCCACAGCATCAGTGTGAAGGTGACATAATTGTCACCAGGGGTGTTGTGTTTGCTACTGGTTTTGTATATATTAGCATAGATTCCATTTTATTATTACTATTTTCATTAAAGCTTTTTTAGTTTTCTAATACATAAGTCCCTTTCTCTTCCCCTTTGGGTAGGGACAGGAATTAACAGAGCGTCTGTTACAGGTCTAGTGGATGGCCCTGACCATCTTTGACACTGTCCCCCACAACATCCTCCTTTCTAAGGTGGAGAAATATGGGTTCACTGGATAGACTGTTCAGTGGAGAAGAAATAGGCTGGGTGGTCACGCCCAGAGAGTAGTGGTCAATGGCTCGACGTCTAGATGGGAAAACATGACAAGTGGTGTCCCTTAAGGGTCCATACTGGGGCCAGTGTTGTTTAATATCTTCATTAATGACATAGACAGGGCCATTGAGTGCACCTTCAGCAAGTTTGCTGACGATACTAAGCTGGGTGGTGCAGTTGATAGGCCAGAGGGACGGGATGTCATCCAGAGCATGACAGGCTGGAGAGGTGGGCTTAGGTGACTCTTACGAGGTTCAACAAGGCCAAGTGCAGGGTTCTGCACCTGGACTGGGGCAGCCAGCATTCTCAGTATAGGCTGGGAGAAGACATGCTAGAGAGCAATCCTGTGGAAAAAGACTTGGAGGTGCTAGTAAATGAAAAGCTGGACATGAGCCACTAATGTGCAATGATAGCCCAGAAGGCAAACTGCATCCTGGGCTGCATCAAAAGAAGTGTGGCCAGCAGATCGAGACAGGTGATCCTGCCCCTCTACTCTGCCCTGGTGAGACCTGACCTGGAATACTGCATCCAGCTCTGGAACCCCCAACACAAGAAGACCGTGGACCTATTGGAGCATGTCCAGAGGAGGGCCACAAAAATGATTAGAGGGCTGGAGCACCTCTCCTACGAGGACAGGCTGAGGGAGCTGGGATTGTTCAGCCTGGAGAAGAGAAGGCTCCAGGGGGACCTTATAGTGACCTTTCAGTACCTGAAAAGGGCCTAGAAGAAAGCAGAGCAGGGTCTATTCACAAGGGTTTGTAGTGACAGGACAAGGGGTAATGGCTTTAAGCTAGAAAAGGGTAGATTTAGGTTAGACATGAGGAAAAAGTTCTTTAATATGAGGGTGACGGATCACTGGAATAGGTTGCCTGGAGAGGTGGTGGAGGCCCCATCCCTGGAAACATTCAAGGCCAGGCTTGATGGGGCTCTGAGCAGCCTGACCTAGCTGGAGATGTCCCTGCTTATTGCAGGGGTTTGGATTAGATGGCCTTTAGAGGTCCCTTCCAACCCAATACATTCTGTGATTCTGTGATTGTATGACCTAAACTTTTACATGTGTGCAAGGGCAATCTGTGGGGCAGAGGCAGAGCTGTAAAATGGAGCAATGGTTAAAACACTCTGCAATGTGCCTCTCTCCTAAAATATCATACTGTACTTGCTTTCTCTCTCTTCTCAAAATTGCTGCCTTGGGGAGGTAAAGAATTACCCTCGCCACAACCCGTGATCAAGATCAGATGTGCAAAGGGAGAGGCCTCGCTCAAATATCAAAGGGATCTTAAACTTCCAAAACAGAGCAAGACAGAGAAATCCCAAAGGAATCAGAGATATAATTTATGACTGACCTTCATTTTAACTGGGAAATACATGCTCTTGAATGGCAGTGCTCCCAGGAAGGCATGTTTTGTTTTGTTCTGTTTCAGCTCATTGGGAATCTTTACTGCAGCGCTATTGATCTAAGCTCCCGAACAATGAGCCAGGGATGGGGAGCCACATATGCATTCCAGAAACACTTTTTTATGCTGAACTCATCTCAGCAGTGACACTGCCTGGCTTTGTCATCCCCTCTGCCATGGCGCTGCCTTCCGGGGCTCTCTTCCTCGCGTTTGCACCATCGCTTGCCTAAATGACTCCACGTTTTCTGCATTCTCCTAACTGTTGTCTGGATTTGGGAGAAAAATGAGATAACTCCTCGAGGGGATTTATGCTGCCACAGGAGCACTGATGTCTGGATGAACTCTCAGTCATTCAAAGGCCAAACATTACAAGAAAAAGAAAAGTGTGTTAAACCTTTGCAGTCAAATATCACAGCATCACAGTGCCTCAGCCTCCCTTTTTACATTTCACAGGGTAACATTTGACTGGGGACCCTCCACGCTTCCAAAGAGTTTAGATTAAAATCTAGTTCCAAACTTATCTTTCCAATGGACCCAAACTGCACACAGACCTTTGGGGGAATTCAGACCCGCATCTCCATCTGTATTTCATGGCTCAATTCCAGCCAGAGCTTAAAACAAAGATGCTTAGCTCCTGTCAGCTCAAGTACTGGCTTCCCATCAGATATGCTATGTTAAAGCAAATAGTCCTTTTCAGCATCTCAGAGTTACGCTCTGAACTCTTCTTACATTCCAATTGAACACACTGATGCAAAACTGCTTTTCTAAATGTAACATAACCGGCAAGGGACAGCAACGCTTAGCAGGTAGAATGAAAAAACCCCAGCACTGTCAGAAAAGCCAGCAGCATTGTCCATTCTGGAGAAACATCTCCCCAGGATGGTAGCTATTTGTGAAATACACCTCTTGCCTGGTAATCAGAAAAAAGATAATCTGTCTTAAAAGTCACAACTTCTTCACAGTATCCCCTCTCAGCTTCCTCTGTGAAAAGCTGTCACTATGTGCATGAAACTAACTTGAAAAAAGCCTGCATAGATTTGATGTCTGATGCAAAACAAACCCATCTTTTAAATGGAGCTTTTTCAGGTAGAAAACCCTTTGGAGTTAATTGGAGGGGAGTATTGAGGTTATTTTTCATCATTGCAACATGTTGTTTTGCAACAAAAAAATATGTCCTTTACAGTAAATATAGAGATGGCTGCAACACATTAACTTCAGAGATTTGGAAACACAGATGGTATTTCTTACACTTTCCCAAAGGGCTACATTTGCTCTAGAGAAAGCAGTTTTTAGCTATTTTGTTATTTTTAGGAGTTTGTTCATCCTCATCATTTGTACTTCACTAAGAAGAGATAACATCTGATTTACAGTTTATCTGCTATCAAGCAAGGAGGTTAAACAATTTCTTTTGTCATCTGTGATATGTTTCTGCTGCCTCCAGTATTTAAAAATAATAATAATAAAAAAGAACATTCGTAAAAGACATCCCGAAGATGATGGACTGCGAAAGGCAAATGGCAGCACTCGATACATTTTGGCCAGGAGAAAACACCCATCGGCGACGTGACAGAACAACTAACGGCAGAGATACCATTTGTCCTACGGTCCCATCCTTCTGCAATCCCTTCTCCGCGGAAGCCCGGGCTGGGCGGCTTGCTCTTGTCGCCAGGAGGTGGCACGATGCTCCCGCTGGTGC
>JANHFX010016832.1:0-15676 GCA_027560015.1 Chloroceryle amazona | reverse complement strand
AGAGCTCTGTCAGCCCCACCTTGAATGTCTCCAGGGATGGGGCCTCAACCACCTCCCTGGGAAACCTGTTCCAGTGTTCCAACACCCTCATGGTAAAGAACTTCCTCCCTATTTCTAATGTAAATCCTCTCCTTTCTAATTTAAACCATTTCCCCTCGTCCTTTCATTCCAGGCCTTTGTAAACAGCCCCTCTCAAGGCTTTTTATCAGCTCCCTTCAGGTACTGGGAGGTGGCTGTTAGGTCTTCCTGGAGCCTTCTCTTCTCCAGGCTGAACAATCCCAGCTCCCTCAGTCTGTCCTCGTAGGAGAGGTGCTCCAGCCCCCTAAGCATCCTTGTGGCCTCCTCTGGCCCCGCTCCATCAGGTCCCTGTCCTTCCTGTGCTAAGGGCTCCAGAGCTGGACGCAGTGTTCCAGGTGACAGCAAAAGAGACCCAACTGGCAAGGAAGGGATCAGAGTGTCTGTGGCTGCTATACCCACAGTAAATGACCAACACATGTACTATGAGAGAAGACAGCAGGAGTCTTGTTTGCTGATGGGGCAAATGTAGGTGGTCACTGATAGTGCATTCAGAATTACACAGGTTTGAGAGTGACATAAAGAATAGTTCTAACTGCTTTTCAGCCAGGGAAAGGTTGGACTTTCAAGGTATAGTAGCCATATAAAAAAAAAGAAAAAGAGGAGTAGTGAAATTGGTGTGACCTTTATCTTCCATAAAGATACAACTCTGTACCTAAACAGCTGCTGCTGGTGTTCTTGCTCTTTCTTCACAGTGAGAGGTACTGTTGCTCAATGCCTTGAAAAATCCCAATACTTCCTGAGGTGCATTTATATGGCTTTAAGTATTGGTCTTTCCCAAAGATGGACATCTGTGGCCAGGGTAGCCAGGACTTCCACAGTCATCCATTTACCAGTCAATACCTTTCCAGCATTCTAGATCTGCTCTCACATCATTTACAAAAGTAGAAACTGAGAAGAAACACAGTGTGTGCCGAGTGACTACCAATTCTCTCTCTGGGCCCAGCAGTTTATTCTCTGATCACCAAAGCAGCTTAAAACTGAGTAATTTGGATGGTGCTCACCAAGCCTACTCTGCCAGGATGCAGCTCTTTCTTCAGATTAGTCCATAATCTTTGGCAGGCTGGAGTTGTTAATAGTAGCAATTTCTAACTGCAAAATATCACTATAAATATTCCTCCTTTGGGTTTTATGGCACCCAGATGGTTATGTTCTAAGGACCCCAAAAGCCATTTGTTATAACATTTGTTATACTTCTATAAGGATGTAAAGCTCAGAAAAGCAAGCAGGCTTAGAATACTTATGAGAAACAGAGAACTTTTAATTTAAGGTAAGAATTAAATGAGTGAGAATGCCAATTTATGATCACAGGATGGGTGCACCACTAATGCAGACAAATGTGCTCCTGGTAAGAATACGAGTGAAAGAGCAAATGAAAGGAAATGCAAAAGAGACACAGCCAGCAATAGGTGAGTGCAGGAACATCTGCAATCAAATAAAACAGCAAACAGCATGTGGCCACAAACCAGCTTTTCAACAGCATATCTTTAGGAGGACAGGGGTGTGGTAGCTGAACTGATGGTGTGCCCAGCTGCCCTGGTTTGTTACAACAGAGCTAATTCTATCCAGTGATTTTACTTTTCATCTCAGTCACTTCTAAATAGTGTCATTTTCTGCAGTTAATGGCAGATTTTCTCAGACAGCATCTGCTTCCAGCAGTGATAACCCGCTGTGTTTAGAGTTCATACCAAGGATTGATGTGCAACACGGCTCTTGCTTATACTTGCTCCAGTGCAGACCAAGACCACTGCTGGATCTTGTGCACCACGTTAGGGTGCAGAAAGTAAAAGGCAGCACCTGCAGGGAGGAGGGGACAGGGCAGGGGACCCCAAACTGACCGATGAGCTATTGCATCTCATACACATAATATTCAGTATAAAGCTGAGGGATCAGGAGGGTCAAGCCTCTTCTTCACTGGCCAGCATCCAAGAAGGACTCTGCCCATTCTGCCTTCCATCCCAATCCGTGTGTTGCTGAATCCAGTTCCAAATCCAGCTCCTCAACACAGCTCCCATCTGTTGCAGAGTCCAGTCTGGGACTTTCCCAGTGCCTGCTCTGCAGCATCGGTGTGAAGGTGACATAATTGTCATCAAGGAGGGCAGGGTTCAATATCAGGTTTATTTATATATTTGTATAGACTCCACTTTATTATTATTTTCATTAAAGCTGTTTTAGTTTTCTAATCCACAAGTCTCTGTCCCTTAGTGCCTTTGGCACATACACAAAATTCAAATCTGATTTCATGAAATTGTGGTGGGTAAGTTGGGAGGCAGGAATGAAATTTTGGGGGTGCAGCTTTGGGAACACTGAGACAGAAGAGGACAGAAAGGAAAGGAGGGCACACATGTCATACATAGTTAATGGTCCAGCTCTGCTTTCATGTTGGACAAAGAAATGGCCATAGTACAACTCTCTCTGCTCCAAGGATCTGTACTGTCATCCCCCCCCTTTGCCATCCCTGTACAGTTCTCCTGGAAGGTTTTATGACAGTTTGGGTGCTGACAGACACTGCTCCCCTGAACAGATTCCCTGACATCTAATAATAGCTGAGCTCTTGAAGCTTTTTGGTGTGGGGTTGCAAATTTTGATTTCATTCCTCTTTCCTGCTCTCACAAAATTGAACTTACCTCTGATTAAATTCAAACTTATCTTTTGGACTTGTCTCAACTCTGACCGAAACTTGTTAATAAATCCAAGAATTACTGGGATGACGCAGACATCTGAGCCTTGATTCTTTAGAACCTAAGCAAAAAAGGAAAGAAACTCAGAAGACAAGGGAAAGGCAAGAAAGTAGACACTAGAAAATCTTAGAATGTTTTTTATGTACTGAGAAACTGAACTGGGTTAACCCAAGCACATCAAAGGCTAAAAGTCATTAGGATACCTTCAGAAGTCTCTGCAAAATTCTCCTCCTCCACTCTGCTAGTTCAAAAGCTTCAGCACAGCAGAGGCTCTGCAGGTGTGGAGTGCGGGCGTTGCACACACTCCTGTGCTCTGCAAGAGTTTTCTGTATGCTGATGGGAATGGAACTGTAAGAGTTAGTTTTGAAGACAGAAGCAATGCAGCTGATGAGTTTTAGCTGCAATGGATGCTCTGTCTGAAAACCACACATCTCAGCAATTTGTAGCTGTTTCTGACACCAGTGGAACATGACTACTTTCTACTGTTTTTTTCTACCTACCCAAAATAGCCCACCAACAGTCAATATAAAGTCACATGCTTGGATTTTGCAAAACTGATTGCAAAAAGGAGTCTTCCCCTTAATGTCTGAACATACAACTGGAGCGTGTAATGTTACCTGGATGTAGTTTAAATTAAGTGATATGGTTTTGTTTTACCAACTATTTTGGGGTAGGGGAAGGGACAAAGCAAAGTTACTTACCTAGCTAGTTGGATATGACTACATTGGAATTAAGTTTTCTGTCTTTAAAGTAAAAGTTAAAAAGTGAACTCAAATGAACTGTAAGTTTTTGATCTCTCTCTTGAGGATCTCTGTGAACAACACACGATAGATGTACAGTGCTGAGACCCACAACAGAGGAACTGGAACTTTTACTCAGAGGTGCATAACTCTTTGATTTAGGCATAAATGTTTCCTTCTTTATTAAAATTTCACTGGGGAAAATCAAGAATTCTGGAGAAGAAATTATACATATTTCTTATTACGTTGATATACATCTGAAGAAGACACTACTATTCCCAAAGCAAAAATGGGCAATTAAAAGTTATGATTTGTGACTCTAGAATTTGAAAAGAAAAAAAAAAACAAAACAACAAAAAGCACCAAAAAATCATATGGCATCTAATTAATGTCTATATGATTACTTTCATGTCTTTTCTCAGGGGTAAGATATTTATAGCCACATATAAAAACAAGAAAAGGGCCTAAGGGAACATAAACAAACCCCAGCACCTTAACTGCAGCATCTGCAAGCAAGCAATCATGGAATACTTGATGAAGTGCTTAAGGCTAGGAAGGCTGATAATGAGATTTCTTTTAAGTTTGCAGTGCTGCACATTAAAGAGACACTGCCAAGCTGATTCTGAGAGCAAAAACATTACAGGGTACACACAAGCTGGTTTTGTTTTGGTAGAAGAGTCTTTTTCATCAGCCTTTGGTGGCGTCTAGAAAGACAAACCGGTTTAGTAAGCCTCATACTTGGTCCACAAGTTTTCCCTCCATTGTGTTTGGCTTTTTATTGATTTTATCTGTCTATTTTGTAACACTTCAATTCTGATGCTCTGTTTGGCAAGTGCCCCAGAGAGGAGAGTGGGTCTGAGCTCTGACACAATCACTGCAAAAAGCAGGAGCTCCCCAAGGCCGTACCTTAAGCAGAATATACTAAAGGCCACCTGTACACAGTGACACTGCAGGAAAAGAGCCCTCACATGCACAGCAAAACCAATCTGGAACCAGGTAGTTCCAATTCTGTCTTTCTGGTGTCTTCAGTGATAGAAACCACTGTGTTATTTGCTGCAAGATGAGATCTGGAGTTTCGAGGATCACATCTGAATTATCAGGTTAAAGGAAAGTGTAGTCAACTTACTTGAAGTCTTCCTTTCAATCCTTTTTCACAAAACCAAATCATATTCTACTGATGCAGAAGCCTTATAGAGAGGGACTATAACTTTTCTTAGAAAACAGCACACGTGGAAGTCTTAGGGTTACCCCAACATAGCTGCTTCCAGGAGTTTCTTTGCAAAAATGTCCTTTAACCCTTTCTGTTGGGCTTTCCTATTCTACATGGAAGTGGTAATGCCAGCGTATTCCAGCTGCCTGCATGGACTTGTCCACATTAACTTTCCTGCTTTTCCAATCTCCTGCCATTTTTTTCTCAACACCCCCTGGATGAGAAAGAATGTGAGCTGACAAACAGGTAGAGCACATAACCATATCTGTGTTCCAAAAATAATGAATTCAAACAATATTAATGTTGCACAGTCAACCATTAAAACTTGGCAAAACTAACTTTGCAATTTTAACTTTTAGCATAGTTTTTACTTACAAAATTGCATGCTTGTTTTTCAGTGCTGCTGTGGGTATGAAACAGTTTCTGAACCAAAAGCTTCTGTTGTCTGCCAGACCCTTGCTCCCATTGTTGCTGGAACTGGAAAATGAATGGTGAATGAGACAGGCAACTGCATGAAGAAACAAGATTGCTTTACAATTAAGATAGCAGAATACTGTCCCTGGAGGACTGGAGCCTGTTATGCTTCTGCTAGAGAGTTCCAGCAGAGGAGTTCTTATTGTCTTCAGTTTCATATCCTTCATTTTGGCTGCTGAGGTGACAATGTAGGATTTGATTTGCAGACACACTCGGATAGCTGTAGCTGAGGATGCAGGAACTGTGCTTTGAACATACAAAGTGATATATAGCACCTTGTACTACCAGGAAAAAACTGAGATCTTAAGAATCACAAGCTGAAATGAAGAGATACTTTTAATCCAGCTTAATATGCTAGTTTGACAGCATAATGCTGTAATCGCTACAGAAACTGGAAAAGCACCATGAGTACTGTCTGTCCATCTCCACATCTGTCTGGTGCTGCAGAGCTGGATGCCCACAATAGGGCAAAACAACAGCACTGCTTTCCTGAGCTGCAGCCACCCATGCCTGGAGCTGGCTCTCCTGGCAGGACAGGCACCATCCCTGGTGTGCCCTGGTAAAGTCTCGTGAGTGATGTTTTGTCAGATTTCCTGCCAGAACAAAACATCAACACCATCACAATTTCTAAGTATCTTAAAAAAGACTGTCAGGAGAACATGCTGCCTTTGTCTGGCGTACGAGTCCATTGATGAAGGCTTCAGTCATCCTTCCTCAAGGAGTATCAATGGCAACTGATGTACCACAACTCTGGGTAGATGTTTTCACAGGGCTGTGGGCCACAAAACCACATCTGGAGTTCCAGAAGAGTGATTCCCACAAAGATCTGTGCTAGGATCAGCCTTATTGAATATATTTGTTCATGGTCCGCAGAACACCACGTATAAGAGACCCCTAAATGCTGATGGTACCTGGTTGATTCTAAATGACAGTCGACTGGCTCAACCCAAACAGTCACATGGTGCTGCAGAGAGAAATGAAAACCAGCATCTACCATGACAAAGGCTGTGTTTCTTAACAACCTTCTGCACATGGAAAACAAGGAGACAGCTGGACTTTCGTTAAACACAATCCAGAGTAAAAGGACGAGCCTAGCTTGAGCACTCATGGCCATGGCCATATGCATTGGTCAGAGGAGGAAGATCAGGAACTTCTTCCAAAATAAGCACAAGAGTCCGCCCAAGAAAGCAGTGCTAAGTATAATAATCATTAGCTGCTACTTATCTGATGAGTGCTGGGGCCCGTGATACATTTCATTCACAGCAGATTTCATCATTTTTGTCTTGCCATAATTATTACTCCTGGTAGATTAAAATCAACAAAAGCCATATTGTTACCCAAGACGGCCAAAACCTCTCCCCTTAATATCTGGCATCAAAATGCAGGCAACAGCCTGATCACCATGTTGTGGCAAATGGAGAGCAAGTTAAAATCACACTAAAAGATCGAGAGGATCCACCCTGGAAAAGATGCATATGTAGAAGATGACTTCATCAACTTGCCATGCCAGTGATGATGCCACTTCCAGGAGTGCCTGCAGTCAGCAAACCTTCCCACCATGGGCTCCCACATGCCTGGTAGAGCCGGTCAAGTGGCCATGGTGTGGTCCCCTGTGCAGCCTGACAGTGCCGGGAGGAGCTGCAGCAGCCAGTGTGGTGTGCAAGTGATGCAAGGGTGGATCCTGGGGGTCAGGCTGGGCAACTGCTTGTGTCCTGGGCTCCCTCTTGTCTCAGAGTGCACACTTACAGCCCTTTGACAAGAAGAGGACAATTTGGCTGCTTTATGTTTTGTTGCAACTGTTTTACTTTTTTGTTCACCAACATGCATTAAAAACATCCCTTTATATTCAAACTCCCAGCTGAGCCTACACTCCAGGTCTCCTTGCCCAGGTAATCTGAACTCCCTTCTGACTCTTTTGCCAGTCTCCCATCTGGGAAGGCTCACTCCATCCACTTGCTGGCACTACCTACCTCCATTGGTTTCGTATGCCAGACTCTTCCAGGGACTTTACTCTCAGACTCCTTCCCTCTCCATCCCCACTTCTCTATCAGTTTCTTTTTCTTGTGCTTCAGTTTCCTGGGCAATTTGTTACCCCTTCCTACATTCCAGTCTACCATCCCTTTACCCTACAACCCTAATATCCTCATGCTATATCTTCAGCCTCTGCTAGCTATCATTTCCTTTGGTGCTTTCAAAACAGTGTTCCTGTCCTGCCAATCCCGAATATCTGCCTTCCCTTCAAGTCCCAGTTTTCATCCTTCACGCTTCCACTCCCAGTACAGCCTGTTAGTTCTCTGCAGCAAGGCCTCAGATCTGGCTCTTGCTCTGTCTGCCTCTGAATCAGATGCCTTCTTCCTTCACATTTCCTAGATGCCAGCTGAGAGGTCACTGAAAGTGCAGGAGAGTGTCCCTGCTCTCCATCCGTTGCTTGGCTCCAGCACAGGGAGTAGCAGCTGGAAACAACCATTATTGGGAAATTCTGTCTCCATCGTGTAATCCTGGGCTGCTGTGTAGTGGCTTTGTACAGAGTGCAGGCTCAGGCTCGGAGCTGAGAGGGGCTGGAGAGCCTTATTTGAACTGTGGGAATGATGCACAACAACATGACTGTAACCGTGACAGGCATAACTTGCTCTGGGACAGTCTTAACCCTTAAGCACTAGCAAGTATGTAAATAGAGATTTAAAATACCCTCACATTTGTCCAAATTAGAGTAGATTTTCTTTAGTGCAGTGAAAAGCATTTGACAAAGGCCTCACTTGCTTAATTTCAAAGCAATCTTTCTCTATAAAAGTTTGACTGATTTTTTTTTTCCTATTGAGACCAAATATACCCTTCCTACACTTTATTTCAGAAATGGCAAAGTACTTCAACTGGTATTTTCTCTGGGCAAGAAATGATGCAGACAATCAGTACAGACTTTCCCAGTCCGAATCAGTATAGCCTGGCACAAACAGCTGAGAGCTGGGTCTTGCATTGGAAAAGTCAAACCCTGTGTAACAGGCTGTATGGGCTCTTTAAAACCTCAGCAGAGCTGCTCACCCTACCTTGTGCCTGTGTTGGGAATCAGCTGAAGGGCTGATTCCCAGCAAGCAGATTTAAATAGGTTTCCAGCTTAGGGAGAGAAATGGATGTTTGTCTCTTAGGGGAGCTGTTCTGTCCTCCCACCCCTCCCACACACATGCACAAAAGATGAGCAAAATGAGGATAAAGGTACTCTCCAGGTGGAAAAGACCATTGCTCTACAGAGACAGAGCAGCACTTTCGGCAGACCTGAGTGGTGTCAGAGTTTAAGTGTGTTGAAAATAAAAGACTGATAATGAGATTTTGCACTAGATTGGCTGGCTAGTGCTGGCAGGCAGCAAGCACAGCCAGCCTGCTCACAATTCACCCTAGATGAGCTAACCAAAAATAGAAACTGAAGAACCATGGCATGTTATGCAGCCTAGAGAGTAAAAATGTTTACTCGGAAAGACCACCACTCACAAACAAAATGACAGAACTGAGTTGCAGCCACTTGCCTTTCACCCAGTCGTGTTAAGGCACTAGTCCTCCAGTCACAGAAAGAGTAGCTGGCACAAGATGAGTGTGAGGAAGGAGGAGGACTATGGTATTCATCAGCTCTGCTCACACTTTCGGTTCCTGTTTCTGCTGACCCTGAGCGGCTCATAGTCCCATTGGGTCTAAATCACCTTTCCCAGGTAGAATCCCAGAAGTTCTGGGAAGTCTGAGTCGTGATGAGTGCTGCACATGGGAAGGAAAAACAGGATTTCCAGTGATTTATGCAGGAGAAACCCATGATCCACTTCTTACCGGACGTGAGATTCGCTGCAGCCAGAGCTCAAAACATCTCTGCTTGATGAAGAGGTAAATCCGAGACTATCACACTACTGCCTGCAAGGCATTTGCCTGTGCTTGAGTCATCTGGATCCAATGAATGAGCACAGGAGCTTGTGCTCAGACATCTGGCACCTATCAGGGAGCTTTAAAGCTTGTGCTGTCGTGGTCTTTTCATTGCATGGACTAAGTGCAACATAGCTGGGTACAATCTTGGGTTTAATTGTAGGACTGACCAGAAGTTCTATTCATTTCTGGTGTCTTTCCTGATATCTGGAAGAGTACAAGGCACTCACATTTTGTCAGGCAACCCTAGTAAACATTAAACGATTTAGATAGAGAATGAGTACGCTGAATCACAGAATCACAGAATCTTAGGGGTTGGAAGGTACCTTGAAAGATCATGTAATCCAACCCCAACAACTGGGGTTACTTAATAACAACTGATAACAGCTGGACTGATAACGAACTGAGCATCTCCTCGGTAATAGGTGCTCATTTTTCAGCCTAGAAAGATCCTTTTTACTACTCACGAAATGTACAAGTGCTGGTGGTGCATCTCAGGCCTTATGGCCATTGCAACACCATTTGATCAGGGAGGCCTTTACAAGGCTCATATTTTTTACCTGTTCTGGACTACCACCTCCCCACTTCTGGTATTCCCCAGTTTGCAGCCACATACGTAGCAACATCTGTGAATTGTGAGGGCAAGGTTAGCTCCAAAGCAAGGACCTTTCCTCTGGAGTAGACTGTTTGCCAGAGGCACTCAGCATTAGCTACCCCATTCCTGTCAGCATGACATTGCTGATTTATGAGAGAAGTTTTAAACTTAGAACATGCCACAAGTGTTCACCAGTTTGTGAGAAAACCCATCTGGCTCCCTCTGCTTTATTAGATGATGTGCTTTTGTGAGATGGTAGTTGTAGATTTCCTGTTCATCTCGCTGTTGTGTCTGTACCTGAGCGGTTGCATTTCCTAGTGGTTAAACTCAGTACTGCCAACTGTACGTGATGACAATTTACGATAATAGCAAAGGGGGATCTGTTTTCCATTCTACAGCCATGCACTGCCCAAAGGGAAAGGAGCAGCGGGTTGTGTCCATTGCCTCAGCTCTGGTTTGAACAGGTTGGTTCTGCTCTGCCTCCTGGCTGTAAGAGAGGAGTAGACAGGGGTTAGGGGAGAAAAAGTAGGGAGGTGAGATCAGGCAATCAGACTGCAAAATAAATGAAATTATAGCTTCTTATCCAACCAAATTCTATTGTCCTTCATTCTTCTGTCTGTCATTCAAAACCACGTGTGACTGGTGGATCACACTCCCTGGCTTGTGACTTCGAGCATCAGAGTTCTCCTTTGTGAGTGTAAGACTGAAAAGCACATGCAGGATCACAGTCATGAAACAGCACATTCCTGGCTTGCAAGCCACATCCAAATTCATTAAGAATAGTAGTTTTCTGTAACCGCCAGGAAAGATAAAGAAAGCAGCAGCATTTTAACTATCTTGTGATACAAACACTTCACTCTACCAGGAGTTCAGCAAAGTAAAGTGCAAGCCTGATTGGGGATGATAAATCCTAAACTTCTCATTCATTATGTTTTTAATTTTCTTCCACAACTTCTCCACAAATCCTGAAGTTGTTTTGTAAGAAACCTTAACATCAGTATTTAACTCATTAGTACACCTTTGGTTAGAAGTATTGCACTCATTTTTTGTTCTTAGTTTCAACTGTATGTTTTTTTCTTCTCTCCAAGCACTGCTTTAAAATATAATATGAATATTAAGTATGAAGGACATGTCTACTCTTGGTTCAGTGCAGTTTGGTAGTGGGTAGGTGGCTTAGTTAAGCAAATCCAAACCATTAAACAAGATTAAGTAAGATATCAGTGGGTGTGCCACGGATCAGGAGGTGGCAGCAAAACTCTGAGATGTTTGATTTCCTGCATGTCAATAATGGAAGTGTTTTAACTGCAAACCAGAATTAATAAATCATTAACGTGTGAGATTCTAGTAAGAAAAACAAGGGATGGTCAGACACTGACTGTACAATGAGGAGTTGTATGAAAAAAACTATTGAATTATACAGCTCAGAGAACTGCAACCATTAAAACTTGAAATACCATTCATAATTAATACAATTAGCTTTTCAGTACAGGAAGACTCCAAGTCAGAGAAGGCTCCAACAGAACTTCTCAAGTTGGATGGAGTAGCATCAATGCATGCATTGCAATGTTCAGCCAGTCAGGCTGTAGCCTGATGATAGGACAAGCCTATATACATATATAATAGCATGAAACTGGCTGAAAGAGCATAAAAACTACAGAGCAGCTTATCTGCAGTAGTTTGAAAGCAAGATCATAAGGAAGCCATCCACAAAAGAATTCAAAGTAAACCAGGATTTGAAATATCATCAATCTAACAGGTAAATTATTGAGGCAAACTGTTGAATTTCTGCTCAATCAACTTTATTTAGTTTCTGCTCCTTAAGTGAGAAGTTGGTGGTACGAATGGCAGAAGAGGGATCAATGTGGTTTGCAGTAAGGAAAACTGTTAAGACTTAGCAAGAAGAACAAGAGCCTCTGAAGAGGAAAAAATGAGTTTGGTTATTTATCAAAACTGTATGAATATTCAAACTAGCTTATGCACAGCAGAACCAGCCACAGCAAGCTCACTGGGTTTGTAAAAGAATCAAAAGGTCAGACCTAAAGACATCTGTTGGTATCGTGTATGTACCCTTCTGACAGCTGGATGTTGAGAAGAAATTCTCATATACCAGAAAATCATAAAGTTTGTCTCAGGAAAATGCTGAGAACTCTATAGACAGCAAAGTTTAGAAGCTGAAGGGAAAAAAAACCCAACAACCTGACAGATTTTGAGAGTTTTATAGATACAATGAAAGAAAAAATTTTAAATGACTTTAAGTGCAGCTAGAAAAAATCAGAAATTACTAAGAGGGACTCACAGGCAGGTTGCTCATGAACATCAAAATATAAGCCCTGTTTCCCCAGGAAATCAAACTAAATCAATGAAAAATAATGTGTAACATATATTAATATTTATTCATATTAAAGTATCCAAGATCCATGTGCCCTACAGAAGCACGACAGATTTTTACTGTGCCCGTCAGAAATCTGGAGTCTCTAGAGCACTCCTTTGCTTCAACAAACTAGGATTTTACTACAGGTTGCATCTGTAATAGGAAGAGCAGGCAAATAATGTATACACATGAATGTGCATGTTCTTTCAACAAAATCATTTGCATAATTCATTTACTGTGCCTAGATAAACTTCACAGTCTTGCTGAACAACACATTTGAGAAGCCTTTGCAATTACAATAGGAAAAATTGAGGAAAAAAAAGTTTGTAATAAATAAATCTATTTTTACATATTTTCCAGCATCCTCAATTTGTAACGACTGAAACATTTTATTTTCCAGTATCCTTGGTTTGCAATGACTGAAACAGATTTTTTTCTGGTTCCAGTTCCATTCAGCCAGTTCTTTCTGCTAGCCACAAGCCTGTCTGCTGGAATACTATGAAGATGAAGCAGTAACACAAAAAACCCAACACAGCAAGCATTTGCAATGCATCAGAAAATAAAACCAAGATATTTACAACTTGCACCAACAATGCTGGAATTTGGGACAGAAAAAAAAAGAATAATTTTGGTTATACTCACATCAGACTATTTGGTTATACTCACATCAGACTAAAATCAAGGAAATAAAAAACTTGACAGGAGGCAGGTCCCATAAATATTTTGGGAGCCATTCAAATATATGTGTTTAAAAAAATAACCCAACACGCTCTCTAGGAAATCGTCTAAATAAGCCAGTCTGGTAATCTCCTCTGTAAATGTGATGTGATACAAGCTGTGTGCCAAAATCCAGAGAACACAGCTGAAACGCTCTCAACAGAGTTGGGGACACCTGAGATGGCTCTGTTAAATTATGCAAGAATCTCAGCTATGCACAGCAGAAGTGTCACTGTCAGGAGGTGAAGAACACCGAGGCAGTATCTACACACACACACCAAAACATATTAAAAGCAGGAGTTCTCAAATAGTCCCATAGGGCTGGCCATGATTTGAAGAGAAACTGGCCCACTTTCACCTCCCGTTAATGATCATATAACATCTTTGTGCCAGATACAGAGACTGCCTGCATGGAAAAATAATTTTAGGAAAGCATTTAAAATGTTTTAGCTGCCTTGTAACAAAAAACTTAGCAACTGAAGATAGAGGTGCCAACACCTTATGATCAGCTAGGAAACCAGGAAGATTCAGTGGGCCTACAGTGATCTGCAGACCTGGTGCCACCTCATAGGTCTTCCTACTGCTGCCATCCCCCGAGATGTAGGACGCTGCTTTTGCAGATTTCCAACCATGGCAGCAAAACAGAAGAAAATCCCCCAGCCCTGTAAGTCATGTCTAAAGTGTTTTGGGGACTCGTGTCTCAAAACAGCTTAAGTGTGTGATTTCTTCCTATCCTTTTCCACCAGAGAGCCCTCATGGGTGGAAATTAAAGGGAGATGGGTGTCTAATTTTAGCCTAATTTTAACTCTCTAAACTCTTTAACTATCTCTTGCTAGTCTGGCTCTTTGACTTCCAGGCTCAGACTGATTTAATGGCGTTGGGATGCTCAGTTCTTAACACAAGTCATGTTGGAGAATGTCCTCTGCAGATGCTTGGTTACCTTGGGTTTGGGAAAAAAACATTGACCTGTGGAAAGCTCTTCATTCTCTCCTTGTTTGCTATCACATGGGAGTGTTCAGCTTACAGGAGCTGCTTTGTTTTGGGTCTGTGGAGAATACGCCCTTCTTCACGACCGATGGAGGGCTCGATTCACTCTTGCCAAATCCTACAGTAGGGAAACAAGGGTCATACTTGGATGGGCACAATGGCAATTCATCTTTCTGGCCAGAAGCCTTGTTTTGGAGTTTTGTTGCTTAGCGTCTGTCAACACTTTCATGCTGGGAACTCAAGTTTCTCCTACAACAGCCTGGCCTCAACTAAAAGTTTACATGTAAAGTATCAGAACTCGGAACTGGTGGGGTTTTTTTAAATTAATTTTTTTAACATTAATTTTCCAAATGAAGTTAAGTCTTAAGATATGAAAAAGTACTGGGGTGGTACTCAGCATAAAAAGAAGGAAATTATTAGGTTGGCATTTATTTAATCTTGTGATATACTTACTTAAAAGGAAAGTGAGCTGAATATTTAAAGTATGACCTCAAAAAATATGTATTCATCCAGAAACTGGGCTACATTTTGAAGTGTCTAGGACCCCTAGGCATTGTAATTACTGTCTTTGAGAATAATCTATTCAAAAACTAACCATGTATGTTCAACCGGTTTCCTTTCAGGAATGCTTCAGCTGCTTCTGGATCACAAAAGGAAGGATCATGTCCCAACTCTTTGAAGATATGGTTAAGGAGGAAGTAATTGTTAATGATCTGCTCATCTAAACCAAAAATGACAACATAATTAAATCACGTAGTCCTGTAGTGTGCCAAAACACCCTCATTTTAAATCAAACAGGAACGGCAGTCGGAGGAAGTTGGATGAGTTTCGCTGCATTCTACACTACACAACTGGACTCGTGTCTGGTAATAAGA
The DNA here is from genome assembly GCA_027560015.1 of Chloroceryle amazona. Taxonomy (NCBI): domain Eukaryota; kingdom Metazoa; phylum Chordata; class Aves; order Coraciiformes; family Cerylidae; genus Chloroceryle; species Chloroceryle amazona. Next base: position 1,051 of record JANHFX010016832.1, on the reverse strand, counting down.
GTGGCCACAAGAAATGAGAGGACAGTGTAGGACACGAAGAGTGTTCTGGAGCTGCCTACGTATCTCAATGAATTTTAGTCACAATTAAACCACTTCACGTGAAACGCTACTTGAAGACAATGCAGGAAAGTCCCAGCTAAGTACAGGAGAATGAAAGTTGCCCAAACCCACCTGTAATGTCGCATTCTGAGATTAGCCACGAACTGTTGTCAGTACAACCTGGTGTAGCCCTGGGTTGCTCGTCTGCATGGTGGCTGTCAGTGCACTAAATGCCGGGGTCTGTGGACGCCAGACAGCACTGCTGTTGCAAACGTGCACCTTTGTAACACTGGTGTATTTACGTCTTGGAAAAGACTGGAAGAATCCTTGGTGTGTTTTATTCTGTGAAAAATAAGCCCCTTGCGGACAGACTCATTGAATGAATCAAGCCTCATCCTGCCATGCACAGACTGGACTGCAGCCTGCTCTTCTGGTGAAGCCGCCACTGCCCTTGGCAGCAACTGAGCCCTGGCCGTCTCTCAGCCCCTTACCTGATGGCCTTACTCCTGCTGCTCTCCCGCCCCCGCTCCCTCCTGGGCACGCACACCATCCGCAAACTTCGGACAGTATTTTCTCCGTGCGTGCGGCTTCGCAGCTCTCCAGAGCAGGAGGCCAAAACCAAATCCCGATCACGTTGTCTGTGCCGGCTCCTGCTCTCCACAACACGGGCAGAGCGCACACCACAGGTGAGCCAGGCGTGCGGCGGGGAACACGCACGCTGCGTGGCCAGCTACAGCCGCGGGCGGCCGCAGGTGCCCTTCCCCTCGGCTTCCCGCAGCCCCAGCTTCTGCCACGCCGCCGAGACTCCCCGGCTGCGAACGGCGCGGAGGCAGAAGCCCCTCGGAGGACGAGGCAGCGGCCACACCGCCCGCTCCCGCCGAGCCTCCCGCCACCTGGCGTCACGCGACCCCCGCGGGGCGGGCCGCCGCCTTCCCCCGCGGCCAATCGGCGCTCCGCTCTGCGCGGTCCTCCCCCCTCCAGCCAATCGAGCGCGAGCCTCGCCTCGGCCTGT
>JANHFX010016830.1:0-15260 GCA_027560015.1 Chloroceryle amazona | reverse complement strand
GCGGAGAAGCGCGGGAAGGAGGGAGCGGGAGCGGACGGAGGCGGGAGCAGCCCCGCAGGTAGGGACCGAGCTGGGGTCAGGCTCCTGAAGGCTTCCCGGTGGCCCGGGCTCGCTCCGCTCCCACTTCTCAGTGACGAGCTCTTAGATATGACAGGTTTTTAATCTAATTATTACAAGGGGTGTAACGTGTCGGGGGAAAATGAAGGCACAAAGTTTCCAGTGCATACGCAGCCTTGGGCTCTTCTAAGTGCCCTTTGAATCTGAAATAGATTTTTTTTCTTTTCTCGTGTAAAAACACAAACTTTTCTACACCTACTTCTATTATACCACAAAATGACGTTTTTGCAAAGGATAACATTTTCCTTTTTCTTTTCCATCACCCTTGAAATGAAACTCGGCCAGAGACCAGAACAGCTGGGGTCTGTGGTGACTCTCTCCAGGAACTGGGTGTTCACCTCCAGCTCTGCCTGTTTGCTTGGTTATAATTCGTGTAGCTGAATAAGATTTTGAGAAGTTGCTCTTTCGGAAGAGAACACACAAAAAAAATAAAAATAAAGGGGTGGGGGGAGTAGCTTCAGCAGGTTTTTGCCTCAGGATGAACAGTCACAAATAGTGAGATCTCAACAGCCAGCTACGCTCAGCGAGTGAAGGAAACCCCTAAAAGGGAGACAACGGGATATTAAGCTGGAAGCAAACTGGTCTGTATGAATTAGGGCTGGAATCGAGACCTACTTCCATAAGCACTTTAAATAATAATAAAGCAATACAATTGATCAGATAGTAGCAAACTACATTCAGTGGTGCGACTCCTTACATTTTTCTATATCACTTGTATAACTTGCTTTTCTTACGTCCTCGCTAGAGGAATTGCTTTACAGGTTGGGAATCCTGCCTGTGCCTTTGGTTTCCCTTTGTCTGTTTTGATTGCAGAATGCAGAAGGCACAAGGCACCCCATTTCTGTTCACCTCTATAAAGTACTTTCACAGGCAGCTGGCATACTTTAAAATCATTTAAATACACACAGTCAGCAGTCGCACTAAAAAGCCTCAGAGGCTGGCTGATGAAAAAGTTTCACCAACAAAGCAATAACGTAAAATATTTGGTCTGAAATGCTTTTGAATAGAACCCTTCAAGTGCTTCCCAAGGGAGCTTTCGTTCTTGTCCTTCAATTCCATAGTTCAAGCGTGTACCTTCTTGGCAAGGACCATCTTAACATCTTTTTTTGCTTTAACTGGGGTTTGTGGTTTTCTTTTTCCCCACTTCTAGAACATGGAACTGCTTCCTTTCTTTTCTCACCTTGCATTTCAAGAAGTTTCATTTGTATTTTGTGGAAACGTATGGATTAGTTAGTACAGAAATGAAACTAGGATAAGCAGTTTTGTCCCTGGAATATCTTCTCAGCCTCAAGATCTCAAGCGTGTTCTGCCTAGCTTCACCTGCTTTCAGAGCAGCAGCTTGCAGGAGGGAAGGCAGCAATAAGAAAAGCGATCTCACTGCCAATAGTAACCCTTCTACATTTCTAAAGTCAGGGCTTCCTAACAGCAGCCTTACTAATGAATTCATTACATTAATGAATTACTACACCTTTAGTCAGACAAGTTTCTAAAGTTGCCTTTTTCTGGTTTCTACTTGGAGTCTCTCTGTGCACCAACAGAGTTCTTAAGGTCATCACTGCCTCTCTGTAACGCTTCTCATAAATATCTTACTGGAGTGCACAGCTTCAAAGCTGCGGGGGTTGAGAGTATCTGCGATATTTAACACTTCAGGTATTGCTGGGGGGAACCTCCACAGTGTGACGCGTTTCAGAGGTGCCATCTAGTGGAGTCTGCCTGGCCAGTGCCGGTAGATGTGGCAGAGTAGGGCTGCTGCACGATTTATTTATGTTAGAATAACATGGTAGCAGGAATGTTGTTCTCAAATAAATGAGAACTACTCAGTTCCAGGAGGAAGACGCTGTCAGGATGCATAGAATAAACACCAGGTATTTACTGCTGGACCCCAAATTTCCCTAATTATAAAGAATATTTGTTTGTATTTTGGAAGATAGCTCCAATTTACATAGGCCTCTAATAATTCTAGGGCAGGAGGGTGTTCAACCTGCCTAAAAGCCCTCCACATTTCAACAGATTTTGTCTGCCTCTGGTGGTAGCTTTTAGAATTCTGAACCAAGAAGAAATATCAGAAAGGTGGTGCTACTTCACTTTGAAAGTGTTAGGGATTACTTTGGAATTACTTTTTTTCCTCCCCCCCCCGAAAGTAATTAAATTACTGAGCTCATCAAACCTTTTCTCTTTCTACTAGGGATAAGATCCCTGCCGTGTTCATGCTACCAACACACAGCAGCTCCTTTTACATGTGACTACTGAGCTGATCTGCCCACTTATGTACATTTACCCCATAAGAATAAAACCTACTTCCCTGTGCAGCATTACCCAGGGCCAAAAAGAGAGACATTTGACCCTATTGAACAGATATGTGCAAATAAATCTGAACTTTGTTCAATTATTTTGCAGAGTGGAATCTACAGGGATTGTTCATCTCTATCTTCATTGTTCTGGGATTTGATCACGGACTGGTTTCTGCTGGTAAGCTGAATTTGATTACTCTGAGAACAAGGCAGCTATGGCACAGTATAGGACCTTACATCACACATTTAAGATACAACAAGTGGAGTTAACTACTCATCTGTATCTTAAACAGAAGCATTTTGAATAGTAAATCTGTATTCTTCATTGTCTGCTTCCTTTGTTGTTATCTTGCCCTCTACCATCATTCCCCCTCTGTTTTGTTTGATGTTGGCATGCATCTTCAGCAGGAGCAGTTTTCCTTGTTTTGATTTAGACCATGAGCTAGAGACCCGAGCCGTATCACTTCTGGTTTCGGTTGTTTTGTTGTAGGTTCCTCCCCCTGCCCCGAAACACATTGACAAGTCAGATGCATAAGATTGGATTGGTTTGGGGCATTTATTAGCAAAAAAAAAAAATCAGATCTTTAACACTGGCAACAGCAGACTTATTTCCCAAGTGAGAAACAGACCATTTGGGTTATTAGGTACACAGCATCAGTTCTTGTCCTTACAGCCATCCCTGGACACAGGGATGCAGGCTCCTGCATGTAGCTGTCTCTCCCTGTAGGAGCCAGTACACATCTTCAGGCTCTCTTGAAGACCTGTTTACATACTTGATTCTCACAACGAAGTTCCTATCAAAAAGAAGATATATATGGTAATGAAAGGACCTGCTTTTAGAAGTGATCCAGATCCTTTGCCATGGCTACAGAGTACTGCTCTGTGGCCATGCCAAGAAGTTATGCTTAACATTCCAAATTTAACCATGTTAGTGAAACAGTTAAGTTGTTGCAGCTAAACTAAAATCAAAGCAGCATGTGCTCTGTAGGTAACATCCATTACAAATGCTACAGAGCTAGAAGACTCGTGCAAATCATAAATCTTATTTCTGTCATGTAGAGAGAGACTTAGTAGAAATCTGAAGTAAATACCAGGTGGAGGTCATCTCCTTCAAGCCAGTGAGTCCAGCCTCTGTTCTTCTTCTCACCAGTCTGGACACAGACAAGTTTGTCATTTTCCCAGGTAACAAGGCTCTGGGGAAGAGGAAACAAAGTAGTGTTTCTGTATATCATTGTCTCAGTTCTGCAATGTAATCTTAGACAACATCTTTTTTACCTGGATAAAAGGGGATCTAAATACTACTGAGGGAAAGCAAAACTTGTCTGTAACTCAGGCTTCTACCTCTGCATTGTGTTACAAATAGTATTCCTAAAATAACTACAGCTCAGGTAGCTGGACTGATCATGGCATCTTAATTTTGTCATGGCCTCTATATATTCCATCTTACCTTGCATTTTCTGTTATCCAGGCCTTTATTATCTTCTTCAAACTCTTCTCCAACTTTGAATTCAAGCAAATAATCTCTGAATGTACTTGTGGTATGGATATAAAATGAATCACCCTCTTGTTTGATCACTTTCTGAGGCTTCAGCATTTTTGCTATCTTGCGTGTTGCAAAGTCAATACCTTGAACAGGAGGCAAAAAGGTCAGAGGTTGCCTTTATCACCGGGCATTTTGACAGCCAGGACTTACCTTTATCACTACTAGAAGCATTTCTTAGATAGCTCCACCTTACTGCTATGCAAGGTTTTGTTGTTTGGGTTTTTTGTTTGTTTAAAGCTGTATGTTACACAGATCAAGTCACACTTTTGTACATTTTGGTCTTTGGAAACCATTTTACTCAATTGTTGCACGACTCCTATGCAAAATTTCTGTGACTTTGAGTCAGAAGTGTCCTTTAAGTCAGGAAGAGTTGGTTTTCTCCCCCACACAGACACCCCAAACTTGGTCTCAGACTTGCCCCCTGCTTAGCTAGATGAAATAGTTAATGCCTGTTCTCATCCTTTGTCAAAGGAAAGGCATTATGTAAGTTAACAATAAATCTTTGCACCCTGGACCTTAGAGTAAAATGAAAGGCAGTCCTAAAATGAATTACTCAGGCCTGTTGTCAGGAGATGCTACTTGCTATTAATACTTTGTAAGTGCAACTAGAAAACATCACTTCTCAAAAGATTTCCTGGTTATCTGTAATGACAGCTCACCTTTAAGAGAATCCTGATATTCTTGGTAATACTGAGCTTAAAGCAACACTTGCAGAATTTTTTTCTGCTTCTCTAGTAAACATTTGTTTCTTTAGAGGAACAAGCCAGCTATTTGGCAGGCAACTGAACTGCACTGCATCCCAATAGCATCCTCAGATAGCTTTTGGGACAGTGGATGGGTGAATCCAAGGGGTTGCATATTAATTAATCTATCTGTTTTCATCACCCAGATTAAACCTGCTATTTTATCAGACTGCTAGAGTCTCACTTGATGCAGGCTGGGGTTGGCATCTTCTTGACAGGCTGTGTCCAGCCACCATGTGTTGACCCATAGGGCCCATTACAGTCTGTGTTTGGAGTGGGACTTCGTTACTGGATGCACTACAGAAGTGCCAGAATCCGTCAGTCCTGGTTTTACAGGATGACCAGTTTATTTCAGCATAGAGGGGTTTGTGTTCAGCACTGGCAGCAGCCACACCCATTAAGCCTTAGGAGGGTTATAAGAACATCTAAATACAAACTAGTTGCAAATCTATTCTTTAGAGGCAGATACTAAGCTGAAGGAAGGATGGGGCTTGGAAGAGCCATGGTCCTCATCCAGAACCCCCCCAGTTACTCAACTGACCGGATAGTAGCTTCTTCCTTCTACTTACCCTGACAGAAAAATTCTCCATTTTAGCTCTACAATATTTATTTTAGCCCTTGCATTGTTCAGTATACCAGCAACCAGGCAGGAGTAATTAAAGATTATCTGTAAATCATTCACAGGATTCTTTGCCTTTACTCTTTAAGTCCCCCCATTTACACACTGAATGCCAATGGCATTTTTCACAAGATTGGGAGTTATATTTTATTTTAAAATGTTCTTTACTAAGCTGAACAATGTTTATTATCAAAGAGCAAACAGAATCACTATTCCATTTGAGATTAGCACATTAAAAGTACATTACTTAGGAAACTGAGGAATAAATTTTCATTATTGTCACTCTTTCATTGTTTCTAATTGATAATACAGCAGGATGAGAAACAGAAAATAGGTCTTTCACCATGTTGAAGATACCAACTAGACAATTTAAGTAGGTCACCCAGCATAGATACAACCAGAAAATTGATTTTATTCTAGGTGCGTGTGCAATAACCAACAAGGGACACTGCTGGTCACCAGTTTACACAAGTCAAAAAGGCAGAAAGTGGAGGGAGAGGCAGGGAGAAGGCAGCACAGAAGGTTGCCTACTGTCACAGTCTGCCAGGAGCCTTATCCAAGAAAGCTAATAAAGTATCAAGAGCTTTCTTAGTTTCAGGGCAAACTATTTGCTGTCTTGGATGAAAGCTCTACAAAAAAAATCTATTTCTAACAAGTATTAGGCTGAGAAATTCCTGAAAGCTGTAATGACACTTGGGTGACAGACTTAAGTATAGATAGTCCTCCCTATTTTTTAAATAAACAAAGATGATTCCATTGTTTTTTTCAGAGAAAAAAAAAAAAACAAAACTTGAGCAATAAAACTTGAGTTTTAGAAGAACACAGACTCTTACAGTTCAGGAAGGGAGAAAGGATAGAATAAGTATTTTTACCTACCTAAAGCTACCATATAACCTTCAAAGTTGTCACTGCTGATAAGGTTCCAGGTTCCACTGAAATCCACAGGCATTGCCAGACTGCAGGAGGAAGACAGAGCCAACCCCTAACTAAAAAATGGCAAAAATGAAGCAGGAGCTTTTCAACCAGGCCTTATATAGGGAAGCCTGTGGGTGGGATAAGGTCGCAGAGCCTTTCTGATGGAGGGGAAGGGTGCTATTCCTCAGCCAATAGGTGAGAGGGTATTTGGAGATCTGCTCCAGCTGTGTTGGAGGGAAAAGTTCACAGTTTCTGAAATCTGTGTGGAGCAAATGTTAATAGCCCAAGAGTTGCAGTGCAAACCAAAAACTGGTTTAAACTGTGTCCATCGTGGGTATTTTAAAGGGAACCACAGGCAGATTTTGTCGTTACTAAAATTCCCTGTGTGTATACTAGATCTGTGGCTTTGTGGTCTGAAATCTCTGCATCTGTTGAAAAGGTGATTTATTTCCTTTTCACCCCCTGTAAATAGGTGCTATATTTGAACAGACAGGGATTGACTGTTAAAGTGTGGAGGGTATTGTATCAGAAATTTTAAAGCAGTACCAACGACACAGTAATAGAGATAAGTGTGTTATCTTGTCAGTTCATGTCTGCAGCAAATACTAAGCAGCATCATTGTCAAGGGGTTATAACAGAACAGTGAAAAGTGAATCTTGTTTGCATACATTGTTCGCTGATGTGACTCTCAACACGGCTCTGCTGTGCCACAGTTCAGCTGTTTGTGCGCTGGTTTCTTTAGTGCTGTCAGTTATATCCTAGTTAAATGAACACACCTATACAAAATTAGGTATTTTTTCAGATGCCTTACCAGGCAGAAAGTTTGTGTAACAATAAGGCATGAGACAGCAGATCCAGAGGCCTGAGCTCTGTTCCCAGTTCTGCAGCTCTGCATTTGGTTTTCCTAGATGGGAAAACCTGAAAACCCCAAACTGATGGGCTTGGGAAATCTTAACCATGTTGCTACCACAGTAGAAAGGGAATTTGTTATTCTGAACCTTGGATGAGGAATCTCTCCTATAGCTACTACATTTATCTATTTACTGACTCTACTTAGGCTGAATAAAATGATAGTATTTTGCAGAAAAAATTAAGTTTTCCTGAACTTTAGCTCAATTTTTGGAGTTGACAGTTTGACCCATATGACTCACAGAATCCCACGAGTAGGAAACGAGGACGTCAAAGCTTGTTTCCTGTTTGCAGATGGATATTGTTCTCTAGCCTGTACTAAACTAAGAATGGCACAGCAAAATGCAAATTAATGTTTCCCCTGGACTCGAATAGTAACATTTCACCCACAATTTGTTACTACAAGGGCATGGTAGTAAGACACTGTTGCAATGCTACTGGCTCTTGCAAGTAAAGAGAAGTCAGTAGTTGGATAAATCCTTGTGCAAAAGCCTGGCTCTAACATTTTCATGGAAAATTAAGATTATTCAGATTGTCTGTGATGCGGTGCTTCTTTCTGACAATCAGTGCTTAATCTCAGACTAAGACTTCAAAGCTGCTATTACAGGTGTGGTGTAAGGGCTCTATGTTCTCTTAATAGGGTAGAATCAAATGCAGTGATGTAAAACAAACAACAACAACAAGAAAGGAGTCATTTTTGTTTGTAGAACATCTGAATGGATCATAGCTCTTTTATACAGAGGTTTAGTGAACTGCATTCTTCATAAACCTTACATTTTCAAGTATATAGATTCTTTTTTTAGATCTTCAGTTATAAAACTCAAGTTATACCTGTCTATCATTTCTGAATATGCCACATCCCTGACTGTGATGTGGATATTTCTGATTGGAACAGTCGATTGCCAGTGTGCAGTCACTTGTAGTGTTGCAACAGGCAGGTTTCTGGATCCCACTAGGGAAACAAAAGATCCATATTCAGCAGGCAGTGTAATTTTCAAACAATGATCTGTTTTGTACAGACAAAACTGTACTGCAGTCATTCCACCTGCTTAAAAATCATGCAGTCATCAGATTTCATTAATAACAAGATGACTAAAATTAGCATCCTGCATGCAATTTATTTTATTGAAAGACCCATCACACATAACTCCATTAATACCCAGTGACCTATAACTGTTTTAATACCAAAGCTTTATAAAACATCCTACTGAATTTGCAGTTTCTCTAGAACTACACAAGTGCATCAACACACACCAGCATCATTACTTAGAAGAATAAACCTAGATTTAAAGTGCAGTTTAACTCTGAAAGAGACCACATGATTAGGGTGCTTTCCCATTAGAAAGATCTGCTATTAATTCAGAAGCACTTGAATGCTGGAAATAAATCTTTCTTGCTGTCTATTCTTGTCAATCATAAAGACAGACAGCAAGTGAAAGAGAAAAGTAGATGTTGTCCTTTCCTACACACCATCAATAGGAGTTATCTTCAATCTGTTACGAGAGTTTGACTGCTAAGGTGTCATGGGGGGCATAATTTACCCTTCGGTATCTTTATTACTGTTGATGGTAAATGAACCCAGCCTCATTATCAAAGGACAGTGTAGGCTCTAGGGGGAAAATACGGTAGACTGAGCACATTTGAAGCAGGAATCACCAAGGAAAAAGAAAATGAACAAATCTTTGATGCTACTTTCTGTCACAGTGCAGTTACAGATGCACATCTAGGTCGTGCCTTGGTTTTATTACACTAATCTCCTTGTAGATTCTCTGTAGACAGCCAGTTTAACAGGCTGGCATTAGTTGAACACAGATGTTCTAGTGAATGGCAATTGCAGAACTTCACGTGGGGCTCCCAGTTTGCATGCCCAGTGCTAGCTCCACTGTGGGTTACTGGTTTTCCCAAGTGCCTTGACTCCTCTGGTGGGTTTTATGCAAGCCCTGCAGACCCTCTGACCACCCATGATGTTCTGTGTTTGGCTTCTGGCTTCCAGACTCCCCCTAAGCTCCTGGGGAAGCCCAGACCTCTGGCTCAGCTCTTTGGGGATCCCCTGTCCAGGGAAGGAGGACGATGGGTTGTCATGGTTATGATCCTCGAACGTGTCCCTGGTTCTAGACTTGCCCAACAGCATCTACGCTTCCTGTCCTGAGAGTCCCACATTCTGCTGCATTTGTTGATCTGACAAATGTGAACAGAGTCATCTTGTGGAGATGGTATGAAAGAGCTGTTTCCAGGAGCATCTTGGAAACCTTTATATTTTTAATAAGGCACAGAACCCAAACAAAAATGGGATGACAACAAATAAAGGGAGGTAGAATTTATCACCATGACATTCACAGTGCCTCTCTAGTTTAGATTCACATAACACAGACAATATACTGTTAAGATTCAAAACCAGATTTCTAGCAAAGAAAAACCTGTATGTACAGTCTTAATATCCTAGAATTTCTTCTCAGCTCCAGTTACAGAAAACAATTCTGGCTATATGCATTTGGCTCAAAAGTAAAAGCTCACTTATTATTTGAAATAAAGAGACAACTGTCTGTGAATCAGTGCAATGACACTATTCAGAATTTCTATCCATTAAATCAATGACTAGAAACCAGTTTCTGCAGCAGGTTCATCCTTCCATGAGAAACAGTGCTGAGCTTAACATACCACTCTGGAAACAGGAATGGAAAAGTAAAGCACAAGGCATTTCTAGGAGCAAATTGCATGACAGCAAACAGGCTGGATGTTTGAAAGGCAGGCAGCTCAAAGCGTGGTATATCCAGTACCGTTTCAGCAAGCAGTCAATTTTTCCCTTCCAGGATAGAGTTAATAATTTCATCGAGGTTTACCACATGTTGGCAGTTTTTAAAGAAACTACAGAGCTTTACCATCAGTACCTGTTGAAATTAAATGGCTTTGTTTGGTAAGACACTGTAAGTTATTAAAAATCTTTCCGCTGTATTTTATAAAAAACAGAGCAGTCTGAACTAAAATTGATTGGAACATTTTCATTTGTTTTGTTCGTGAATTTGTAATTCTCATATGCAAATGTGAATTCTTCTATTTAGTTCATTGAACTGTGACAAAACATTCAAATGTGAAAAACTTATCTCTGGATTTTGAAAAGATTGTGTTCACCAACCCTCAACAGCACCAAACCTCAACAGCAACTACGCATGTACTAAAGCCACAGAATTTGCCCACTATTTACTTTAAAAAAACAAGCAAACAAACAAAAAATACAACCCTCCAAGCCCATATTTTCCTGTACTGAACTGTAGCTTTTTTTCACAGCGGAAAATAAGTTAATTGTATAGTGCCTGTTAGTTCTTGGAATCACTTGCATATTTCTGTAAGGGAGCCAAGACAACCCCAGCATTCCTGTCTTCACTCTCTGGACTATACAGATTATGTTTTTCTATGTATTCTCGAACTACATCAGGCACTAGGTAACGAATGCTCTGGCCCCTCCTCAGTGCTCTCCTAATCTTGGTGGAGGAAATGTCATTTGTGATCCACTCTTCCACCAGGTGAATGTTATTCTTATGTCTCCACAAAATATCAGATTCATAGATGAATTTCTGAACGTTGTTTCCAGCCCTACTGATGCACACTAGGCCATGATTTTCCACTATTTCAGTGATGTCCTCCAGCTTCCACAGATTGGGGACCCCAAAAGATTCCAGCACGTCACTTCCACAGAGCAGTTTAACCTGTGGGACACCTTAAAAAGAAAAATAAGTGAGAAACATGGCTTGGTTTAGCTAATTTGACAGGGACATTTAATTTCGAGGCTACCTCTCTGTATTTTTGCTTCAGGTGAGACAATGGAATGCAATAAAAGAAACTATTCAGAGCATATAATTAAGAATTAGTGGCCTCAGTACAGGATCTTTTTCAGAAATGGTCATGGGAGTCCATTCAAAAGGACTGGAAAATAAACTCTAATATGCTCATTTAGCCTTGGGGTGAATCAATCACTGTAAGGATCAAAGTAAAAGATAGAGAAAATTCCAGAAGAGTGAAGTATGAAGTTGCTCATCAGCGCAATTCCCTTGAAATAGCAAGTATTGTTAAGCATTTAATTTGCAAACAGACTTAACTTTTTATCTCTGGACTCTGATTTTTCTTTTTAATGGGTTCATGCCTGTTTGGTTCCTGTTTCCTCTTCCGTCCTGGCTTTGTTAAAGGTAGAGCATTCTGCAGACTGTTACTGGGAGCGGGAGATAAATACTTTTGGTGATGGTACCTGCAAAACAGATGTAGGTTAGATATTATAAAGATGCAGGAGACTATAGGGAAGAGTATGGCCTACTAAATAATCCATCACCACTTCTTCCTGCACTGCTTTCACAGAAATCCACCCAAGAACTGACCTGCTGGAATAGGGATTTGTGAGAACTGGGTCATAAAATCGTCAAAGTGCAAAGATTTCAAAGCAACAACTCCAAACTTGGTTTGTTTCTTTTTAAAGACAAATTCAGTTTAAAAAGAAGAACCTCAGTGAAGTAGCAGTGACTGCAGGAGTAGAAAATGTGTTACTTAAAGATATTCCTTCAGACAATTCTCATGCCAGCCTTTAAATACCCAAATGGGCATTTAGGAATCAGACTCAAATGAGGGAAGCACGTGTCTACCCTGTTCTAGTCTCTTGTCCTTCCTCGTGAATATCTTTTCATCACAAAGACTGAATAAAGCCTAACAAACAATATAGTTCAAAACAATTGTTCACAGGCTCATTTTTTGCACTTTTAGTTTAGGACTAATGGTGCAATCTTTTATTTACCACGGTCATGTAAATAGTACTTCTGAAATCACTGTGTCTATTGATATGGTTTGGGGTTAGCCTGCTATTATTCTAACTTGTTAGAGCAAACATCATTCCTTATCCTTCTATAGGTGCTTGAGGCTTTTTAGGGTATGGCTGAAGAATACCTTAAAACTTTTAGTGTTTCCAACCACTCACTCTGGCTGCTTTCCCAATCATCAACTTCCACCCAGTCTGAGTTTTTTGTAGCTAGTTTTGCCATAGCTACTCGGTGATTTGCACTGATCAGACCTTTCTTCTTATACGCATCACCTACTGGTGAAATTATTCCTTTGATTACTTTGTATTTTCCTGTGGGGAAAAGAAAAACAAACCAAAACCAACACAATGCACAAGAACATGAGAAGTGCTTGAGCAGATGTGACTTCCAGTGTATTGTATTTAAACTATTACATAACCATTATTCCCTGCAAGCTCTAGGAGCACCAGTGCCAGCTCCAATAGGCAGCCCAGTGGAAAAGTACGGTACACTCCTCCCATTGTGCAAGGCAGCACAATGAAAGGTTTAGTTCTATAAAGAAAAACTATAAAACTCATGCTTTGGCTCGTTAAATTAGAAACATGCAACACACACATAAGACTCTTCAGTCACGTCTTTGGCCTACGGGATTTTGTGTGATACATACACACATAGTGGCTTCAAAATCGAATTAGTATTTCCAAAACTATCCGTTGGTGTCAAGCAGGCATTTATATACACAAAATATTCAGCTTAACATTGACGTGTCCCGTTAGCAGAGCTGTTTTGAATGAATGAAAATTTCTGAATGAAAATTACCACCCTACCTGTTTCGTTAAAGTAGTCTTTAGCCAGCTCAAACAGCCTCAGGTGCATGTTGGTAATGGGATTGAAGGACCCGCAGGCCAGCAGCACTACCTCAGTCTTCTCGTCAGGACCTTCCATGGCCATTCCTCACAGCTACAGAGCCAAGGGGAGGATACTGGTGCTAGTTACCAGCCCCTACAAGAAGAGACCGGATTGAGACAGTTAGTCCTACTTATTTGTGCCAACAATAAGCAGATTTAAAAGTCCAATTGAACGCTGTATTTTTCTTCCTTCAACATTTGGCCTGTGACAGTTCATGTGATGTTGCATTACCCAGTTTCTAAGAGATTAAAACCGCCTCCTCTAGTCCTTCCTGGTTATCCCTGGACAGAGGTACAAAGCAAGGAGCTGAGCCAACAGTATTTTAATGTTGCAGAAAGGAGGGTAATTTTTTTTTTTTGTGGGGCTTCAGAAATCAAGGATGTAGAAAAAATAAGTGTGCTAGGAACAAGACATATATAATAGGTAAGTGAACTCCAATTTGCCTCGCCTCTGTATTATCAAAGCAGTTGCAATTCTCTCCTATATGCAAGAAGAAGCACCTTTAAAAATTAAATCACTGAAAAGAGGCTGCTTGCCTGGAGAGAGGGCAGCATACTGCCCACTCTGAAGAAAAGCAGCTCATGCAGAAAAACTCCACGAAGAGAGATTGCAGGAGAAACTTTATTAGAACTTCATAATTTTTTTTAGGTTTCCCCTGGGCTGGCCCTAAACAAACAAAAACTGGAATATGTTATGGGCCGTTCTCCATATGCTGTATGTGAGATGTCTGAGACATCTCTGTAGAGCACTGAATAGTCAGACATTGTTTCTACAGCAACATCCCTGCCTGCAAAAATCCTCCAGGTCACCCTCCCCTTCTGTCTCCTTCACAAAGAAGCTGAGTGATCTGGTGAGGTGCCATCCCAGCTAAACCATGCGATGGTTACTGAGTACTAACCTCACACGGCCCTTGAAGAAAAGGAAGCCTCACATTTTGCAAGTGTTAGTACTTTTCTGTGCTTTCAAGAGTTTCACAAACTTTTAAAATATTCTTTATTACCGCAGAGTAGTTCAGCATTTGAAGGGTTTGGTGTTACAGGGAATACAGTCTTCACAGGGACAGCAGCTACAAGAGTTACTATGGGAACAGGCAAGGAAGGGAGTTAGACTTGCCTTTGTAATGCACAAAGCCCCACTTCCTAAAGAAAGTGATTCATTCTGCAAATTTGAAACGGGTTGCTTTTCTTCTTTAAGAGGAAAAAAAGCAAAGGCAAACATAATAGACAACTTGAAGATGAAAATATACAGTGTCTTTTCTGGACTTAGTCAAATGTCCTTAGCATGCTGCTAGGTAATGGTCCAATCTTCAGAAACGAGCGATTATTGCATCACCAACTCACCCTGTAGCTTCATATCTGCATGGAAATTGAGCATGTCATTTAATAGTTTGCCTGTAGACCCTCAGTCTCCTCATTTGAACTGCCCTCCTCTGGTTAGCAGTGGATTCACAAAGAACAGCTGCACGGTTGATGTGGAGAGTGAAAACGATGGAGGTATCATCCCATGATTACCTTCACTCTTACATCAGCCTTATAACCAACACGGTGCCATCAGAGCTGGGATCTGCCCTGTATGAAATGACCATCCTATAGCTCCAGCTTCTGGGGGAAAGCTGTGCAATCTGCACAACCCAGGAGAGAGAAAGAAGCCTGTTCCAGTGGTGAGTGAAGCCCAGCTGCTGCCTGAGCTGTATCTGGAACTCTGCCTATCCTTATTGTAATAACTTAAATAGTTTGAATGAATTATGTATAATTTGGCACTGCTTGACCCAGTTCTAATTATCACAGCTTGACCACGAGATCCAAACTAGCAGCAGCCCAGCTCCTGCCATATAGAGATCTGGGAGATGTGTGCAAATGAGCAGTTAGTTCCACAAAACTGGGAAGGGTCTTAAAATAACGAATGCTATCTTATGCCAAATACTAAATCAGATGTTAGTAAAACCTCTCTACAGAGACTTAAGATGAGGAAACAAAGTAAAATAGCCTTCACCTAGGTTTTCCATAAGGATAGGACATCCTGAATCATTTTCCCTTCTTCAGAAGGAAAAACGAGGTGCCATGTGATGTAGTCATTTACATATATGCTCATATATAATCTCGTCATGCTTATACATAATCTTATCAATATTAAGCGTGTAGTACTTGCAGTTCTGCTAGTGCTTAGCTGGATTGGACGCATATTTGCACTAAAAGCCATTAAAGTATACCTGCGATGGCTTTTGGGGTGGTTCTGAAAACCAACCTGTTGGCTCATGTGGATAAGCAGGAAACTGTGAGTGTGCTTTGGTCCGTTTCACTGATATTTCAGAGACAGATATTTATTAAATATGCTTATATGGCTGTAGGACATAAACACCACTAAATACTGACTTTGAGATGGTCAGGCTCTTGCTGGAAGCTCCCGCACGCCAAGCGCTCCAGCTCTCGGTCCGTT
>JANHFX010016829.1:14355-40975 GCA_027560015.1 Chloroceryle amazona | reverse complement strand
TTATGAAAAATAACATTTTTTTTTCTAATTAGAAAACATATAATTTAATTTTATCTCTTTTTCAATGATACATATTCTATAACAGAGTATTGTCTGAAATCTTACCTTTATTGAAGTGTCGTGGAAAGAACCCAGCAGCATTAAAAGGTTTTCTTCCATGATTTTTATACTTTGGGAAAAATCTGTGATTGGTGATTTTTAGTTTTGACGGGGATAAAATGCCCTTTGTCAAGGATCACATTTCTTCTTCAACCATTTCATATAATGTTATTACCAGATATTTGTTAAGTGTTCTGAGACCCTAGAGAGACAAGAAGGGATGATGTGTTTGGAAGTTCAAGTTGAGGTTTTAAAAGATTTTTTAGAGGTTAAGATTGTACACTATGATATAAGTTCTGCATAGATGTTTTTTGTTGGTTGTAGTACTTCTGTCTGTAATTCCAAATACATATGGTTGAAGAGTATAGTGGGCTATTGCTTATCCTCTCTGAACAGGAAATTATCCAGTAAGATATGGATGAATCTCAGACAGCAGTCCATTTTGCTCAAATGATGGATCTTGCATTTTGTGGATATCTTAAGCTAAAAAAACAAACCAAACCCAACCAACCAACCAAAAAAAAAACCAGAAAAGCATGTAGATTTACTAGAATTAAGTAATGGCTTTTATACCATCTTTCTAAAAACCAGTTAGCTATTTTGTCTGGAAGTCTGACCTTGTAAAGTGCTAAGCAACTGTTGGGAGTTGTTGATTCCTGCATCTTCCACTGAACCAAGCATCTCTTTGGGTTGTTTGATGCACTGAAAAAGGGCCGTTAGTATGTGTTGTTAGAAGAAAATAATGCAGCCACAGAAGTGTTCCGTTTTTATTAGAGATTGTGCTGTCCCCAGGCTGTTTTTTCTTTTCTGCTGGTGAAAATAGAGCATACTGAATGCCTTACTTGCTGCGAGGTACACAACACTAATGTTCATGTGCATACGTTGGGAAGTAGCTCCTTGACAGAGTTGTCACAATACAATTTTGTTATGTTTGTAATGTTACATTTGTATGCCTGACAAATAGACCACTTATGCTGCAGCTGTCTAAAACTCAAACTGGTGTAGGTTGTGTTTCTTTGTAATATTTTGTCGTCTTGTTTTTTGAAAACCGTTTGCCAAGATTAGCTATTCCTGTCCATGATCAGAGATTTGGATGGACAGTAGGGAAACCTGTCATAGCTGCTAGTGTTTCACAGCACAAATTTTCATTCTTTCTTTTATTTGAGTTTTTTTTTTTTTCCCCTTGATTTTCTTCTGTATCCATTTTCTTTATTACTATTTTTTAATTTATTTTTGCTTTTCTAGGTCTGGGTGAATTCAGTCACAGAAACAACTACTGGTGACCTCTGTACAGAAGACAAGGACTCCTCACCATCAGAACTGATATATTCTATTACTTCACCAAGTGATGGGCACCTGGGTCTGAAATCTTCTCCAAACAAGAGCATCCTTAATTTTGCGCAGGCTCATAAAATGGAAGAGCTGCTGGTATTTGTACACAATGGTATGTGATTTCAAAAATACCACCTCTATTACCAAAATACTTCTCCTATCCAGTATATTCGTGTTTGAAATCCTTTGAAGATCTCCTTGTAATATCACAAAAATCTCAGAGCAATGGTTGTGTGATACATTATCTCACAAACTAAACAGCGAAGGTTATGATGACTCTTTAAATATGTGCTCAGTAAGAAACCTTGATCTATTAGTGGTTCAGCTGGTAGCAGCCTTCATTCTGAATGCAGGTTTATAGTAAGGGAACATTGCCACGTAGCTTTTGGAAATATGAAGTCTGGGGTTTTTTTTGACCATTATCATTGAGAATCTTCTGAAGCCTTTCTATCTTGCTGCTGTGCAGAGCTATTAATGGAAAAACAGTCTCTCATATACCTTCTACCGTGTAGCTGTGTTCCTGAGCAGCTCTAGGCAATGAAGTTGTGGTTCATCTGGATGATGTCAACCTCCCTTTCAGGCTGTGAAGGAATTCAGCTTTAACTATTGACTCTCTTCTGTCACTGGCAGAAATCTATAGCCACAGCTAGAGATGGGGTTATTTGTGCTGCTACTACAGAGAGAATGTGTGGCAATAAAAAAGGCAGTCAGGGCAGCTTCATGCATCCTTGAGTGGCAGTGTTGGGAAGCCACAGGAATTAACATCCCAGCAGGATTCCAGCCAGAGGAAGAAGTGGGGTTTTTACAGGATGGTAACTGTGTTTTTTCTGCTCCAGCTCTATTATCATGTTACCTCAGATGATAAAATAAAAGATGTCCTGAAGAAGGAATAAAACAGTTTTGGGAAGGAGATGGAAGAGGTACAGCATTATCTTGCCCGCCCCTAGGCAGGCTGGAATTATTTCCAGTGCTCCCTTGGGTGCAGCAGTGATGCCAGATCAGTGTTGTGTCTTCATGAGTCTTGGTGCAGGTTAAAGTGCTCTGAATTTTGATGCACTGTCTTGCAGTGCATATGTGTTAATGAAATTACTTTACAAGTGGCTGCTGGTGATCTGTGAGTATATGCTCAAATAATTTGGTCAGGAAATGAAAGGTCAAGAGCATGGCATAAATGAGCCAAGCTGTTTAAATTGTTCCAAGGGAGGCTTTGACATGTAAAAACCTTTGTAGTGGTAGGATGATGGTAGTCTCAGTGTGAGGAAATGAATCCATTTTGTGTTCCAGAAAGGGCAAATGCACATCTGTACTCTTAGGAAGTGAATCTTGTTTAATAGAAGTTAAAAGAACAGCAAATGTAATTTTCCAGTGAGTGGGAGTGTGCAGTAAATTTGAAATGTAAAGTTGCCTGGGTCATGTATCAACTCTTGCAGCTGCTCTGGCTCTGCCATCTGCTCAGACTCATGGCTTCCAGCATTTCAGAAAGTAGTTTGGACATTTTGCTTCTTTTCCTTTCTCAGTCAGTGATTTTCTTTACTCCTTCATCTTGGACTGTTGCTAGAAATGTCTTGTTCTTGCTTCCAAACTTGTTCCGGGGCCTTTCCCCCGATAATCATCATTCAGCTTTTTACTCTTTTTAACTGCTCTGTCCCTCATCTTCAGTCTTCTAGTGCGTGCTAGCCTCTTTGGCTTCTCCTGAGAAGTACTGCAACTTTTTATTCTCCGTAGCCTGGCATCTACTCTTCCACTCTAGCCCTTTCCAAAGGGGAAGAGAAGCGTCTTCATGGCTAAGGCAGCTCTCCCATCAGCTAGTTGCTCCTCATGGCACCACAGATCTTTTACATCTGTACATTGATGGCATCTGTACGTGGCTCTATCCTCAGGGTCTTTTGTACTGCCAAAGAAAGCACTACTGTACAAAAGCTTTTATGTCTCTAGCATTAGACCTCATAAAATATTCCCTTCATCTTGCCCAGTCTTGTAAGTAACATTATGCTGCTTATTTTGTGCTCTGAGTTGCTCATTTTCCCCTAAAATTTTGCATTTTGTTTCATCTGTAATCCCTGATTGTTCTGTCATGAGCATAAATGCAGAATCAGAATGTACCTTTCCTTTTCCTTACTCCTCATTCCTCTTTCAGTGTGGTAATTCCTTCCTTTTTCCACCCTTGACTCACTCTGGGATGCTCCCATCCTGCTTTTGTAGGATGGGGTCTATCCTTAAACCCTGACAGTGCTTTTCTTAAGGCAGTACTGAACTGAACTCCTGTTGCTTCTGAAGTCTCATAGTTTTTTAATGTGCAGTTTTTACAGTCTTCTTTCTGTTGTCCTTTTTATGCCTTTAAAAAGTAATTGTGATAAAATAATACATGCTTCACCCAAGCAGCACTTCAGGAATTAGTTCCAGTCCTGACTCTGACAAGGACAAAATGTCTGTGTCAGTTGGGCAGTTGACCTGCATTAGACAAAAAATCAAGTGTGGCTAACTAAGCCTTTTTTTTTTTTCCTGCCCCGAGGCAAATGAGACTCCTCAATGCCTTTTTAAATAGGCAGCTACTTGTACATTTTTGTCAACAGAAAACATCAGAGAATAAAGGATTTGAAAATAAAACCAGTGTGACCTGATCTGCCAGGGCTACTTCAGTACCTGGCTGGATATAAGAACATTGCTTAGGGGAATTGTTAACTATAATCTCAGAACCCAGATTTGATTATTCTGATACATTAATCTATCATTAGGGAAGGAGTGCTGATCTTTACATGAAAGTACATGGCACCCTCTCTGTTTCAGGATACCTATTCATGTAGCAGTATCTCATGGCTAAATTGAGCAAGGGAAGTAGAAGAGCAGTGGTAACTGTTTGCAACAGTTAATGTTTCAGTTTTCACTCTCTCTATCTAATTAAGCAATCTGGAGAGCCTCTACTGAAAGCAGTAAGTAATTTCTGAGACATGTATTTTTACAGGAACCCATTCAAGACTTCTGGAGGTGTTTTGCTACTACTTGTGCCAAAGTACATACAGGTCCTAAGATTAAAGAAAACAAATGTGCATTTATTATGAGTATGCATAACCTCTGTAATAGTTTAAGCTGTGACAACACACATTCTTCAGCAAAACTGAGAGTGAGGGAAGAGGCAAAGGAAACAGCCTGGGAGTTGATTCAGTCCTTTAAATCAAAATGAAAGAACATTCTAGTTTTTGCACCCCAAATTCCTCCTATGCCAAAATGTGACTTCATAAGTGCTTCGGTCCCTTCTGAGATATAGAGGAGTAGGTAATCTGATGTCTTCCCAAGTCTAACTTGGTTTCAGCTCAACTGGAGTCAGTGAAGAATCACAGAATGTTAGGGATTGGAAGGGATCTCGAAAGATCATCTAGTCCAACCCCCCTGCCAGAGAAGGATCACCTAGATCCAGTCACACAGGAGCATGCCCAGGTGAGTTTTGAATGTCTCCAGAGAAGGAGACTCCACAACATCCCTGGGCAGCCTGTTCGAGTGCTCTGTCACTCTCACTGTGAAAGTTTCTCCGGATGTGTACACAGAACCTCTTATGTTCCAGCCTGCACCCGTTGCCTCTTGTCCTATCATTGGAAGTCACTGAGAAGAGCCTGGCTTCATCCTCCTGACACTCACCCTTTACATATTTATAAACATTAATGAGGTCACCCCTCAGTCTCCTCCAAGCTAAAGTGACCCAGGTCGCTCAGCCTTTTCTCATATGGGAGATGTTCCACTCCCTCTCATCTCTGTGGCTCTGCGCTGGACTCTTTCAAGCAGTTTCAAGTACAAAAGGAAGGAAGGGGCACACTACATCTAAGGGATGTCTGATCTTCAGTGTAAATAAAAACCAATAGTTCTTCCTTGTGATGGTATTCTCTGTCTTATTAATTTATTGATTTTAATTAATATACAAAGGCAGTGATCTAAAATTGCTTAAGGATGACTTTGGCTATATGTAACTTTTGCCAGGGGCAAAAGGAGTCCCGTGCATGTTTGTATGTTTTGGTTGACAAACAGAATAATGCAAGAATAAATTTATAGTTTTGTTTTCTACAGGAGCAATGTCTGGAGGCTTCAGCTTTCAAGCAACAGATGGTTTGAACTTTACACCTTGGCAGATTTTCAGCATCCCAGCTCGGATGCTAGTAATTAGCCTTGAAGTGAATAAAGGACTTGGAGTCTTTCCAGGTCTGTTTTTAAAAACTATCGTGATTTTGTCCAGTTTAAAAAATTGCATAATATACAGTTATTTGTCAGATAGCTAGCTAGCTAAACTATAGAAAACTGTACCTGGGAACACCTATCTCTGATTTTTTAAAAGAGCAGTTATGTTTTCTCAAACACCTTACTGCTTTGTTGTTTAATAGTCAACTTTTTGATATGTGCATGTACTTTTAGTCATAGAAATTGGCAGTGAAATACATAAGCACAGCGTGACAATAATAATGTCTGTCTAAGATCTGAACATTACTCATTCAGATTTGTTTAAAAGCTCTATATTATGTTCATATAGTTAGAGGTGTCTTAGCTGGTTGTGGTTTTGCCTGGTAAAAGCAGGGTGAAGCTTGTGTCCATGTGATCCTGAACAGCACACGTAAGCTCACACGAACGGTAGTTTGCTTATTGTTTGAGCTGAGTTCTGGAGAGCAGCACAGACTCACTGATGAATGAGAAGGACTGAAAACTTAGATTTCTATTTGTGCATTTGGAACTACTCAGATCAGCTGTTGAGTACTTTTTTAATGAAATCCTACACCTGCAGGTCTTGATGTGTTAGGAGAGTCTTGCCAGAGCCATTTTCTGCTTTGCACTGGTAAGAGTAGTCCCTCATTAAGCCAGTAATCTAACATTAACTGCAGGATTAAAGAAGAAATGAAGATTAGTCAGACATATCAGACATATCTTGCATCACAATTTTGTTTTGCTAGCTTCATTTTGCTCTGAACATGATCTCTATAGCTGGAGAGAGATTAAGAACTGATAGAGCTCTATATGTATTAATCCTGATTTATTAATTTGATACAGAAGAGAAGCACTTTATTTTCTTAAACCTCCTGAATATGAGTTGCACAAACAAAACCTTGCAACAAGAGCCACTTAAACACAGGCAACAAAAAAAGAGATTGTAGCAGATGGTCTGCTAATTCAGTCAATATAAATGGAATTCACATAAATCTACTTATAAAGCTTATTAATCTGTGATTTTGGTGTGTAAGGTTGCCTCAGGCACAGGGACTAAGAGGAATTCTATTTTAAGCCAAATACAAATGTAAGGAAAGTATGCCCGATACTTCTGTAGAAGGCAAAGGCTCGACTGTCAATCAGTTCTCCAGTTTGCGAAATACAGTATTTCTTTCAGCACCACAAACTGTGTTCATCTAAGCCTACATTTTTGTGTGTGTGTGAATTGTCACTTACATTGAATTAGTAAAATTCCTTTTTAGTGTTAAAAAAGTATTACTAGCTTTTTCACTTGTTCTACTTACAATACTTTAAAGACATTCTGGAGCTGTATGAGTTCCTGCTGTACCTACTCAGGATGAAATGACTATTACAACAATACTGGTTCCAAATGGATAATACGCATTAAAAATAATAGACAGTGTCCTGTTATATTTTACAGAACTGCAGGAAAACTTAATTTTGAGACAACTTGTAGAATCTTCACTCTAGGGAAGTAAAAATTGAATATATCATGAAGAACGTGCCATGTCTTCATGGCTGGGTGTAAACTATTTTTTCAAGCATATTGTTCTGCGATTTTATAAGAGCATGTACTAGTGTCTTCTTTTCTGTTGGATAAACCAGATTTGTTTACAAAATTACGGATTTTTTTATTCAGTGTGCTCAGTAAATTGACTGATAGATATATGAGTTTTTCCTACGTATGTTACATATCTACGAGAATGTGTTCCCTTCAGGGAAGCAATTGCTCAAAGAAGGAATGAGCTGAGTTGCTCTTTGAGAAGGAGCAGTAGCCTGACTTATATGTATTTGGAATCAGAACTGTCTGAGCAGTCTGTAGAGGAGATGATTTGTAACTCTTCAGCAGAGACAGGCAGAATGCTCATGCCAACGCACTTTCCAAATCTTAAAATGTAGGCAGTAAAAATGAATACCAAAATTATTAGTTATTGATGATGGCCTTATGCTGTTGCATTCTGCTTGTATGGATTAGTGTGACCCTCCTCTGCATCACCCACCCTTGTGTTCCAGTCCCCTGTGTTAGGGTGGGGGTGGTTCTGCAGCCTCTTTGCTGCCATATTTGGGACAAGCAGACAGTGTTACCACTTCCCCTTCCTTCACCCAGACTGGCAAATAACCTTTCTATGTTGTCAGACCAGAGCAGAGCTACACAGGTGCTGGAAAAGGCTCTCAAATCTCAAGACAGGAGGAGGTTATGTATGGGGAAGGATCCCATTTTACAGGGGAGCATGAGAGGTGTTATTTTCAGTGGCCCTAGACTGTATTTCAGCCTGTGCTGTGCAACGAGTGAGATCATGTCTATTAGGAGCAAACGGGGCATTGTGGAACACATCCTTTATCCCCATGTCCCTGCTCTATGATGGTGGTGGAGTGATAACCTGGTGTGGTTACGAAAAATTGTAGTGGTCACTTGCATCACTACAGTGTGACTGTGTTTGAGAGTTACTCCATCTTACTCTCTTAAGGCAATGAGGCCTGAATTGCATAAGAGGAGGTTATTGAGAGATAACTGTGTGCAGGTACACATGGTATGATTAACTGCTGCTCTTAATTGTACATTCCTGACTGCTGTACATACAACAGAAGATCATCCTTCCCTCTCTGCCTGTGACACTAAAAAGGGGAAAAAAAGAGTGAGGAAGAGGACAAAGACTTCTTGAATTAGATAATGTGTGGGAGAATTTTTTTAGATGTCAGGGACTACTTCGCTTTTAGAAGCAGTATGGATGACAGAGAGACATGGGAATGTAAAAAGGTGAAAACAGAAGCCAGATCTCATTTCATTATAACAACTCTGTTTCAAAGCAGATGTGGTTTGAACCAGGGCACAGCTGCGGTTTGAACCAGGGCACAGCTGCATGTAATGGGCAGAAGAATCCCAATACTACTAATGGCTTGCTAACGATCCTCATTTGCCAGTTAACATATTTTTTTTTCTGATTATAATAGCAGGAACATGTTATTTTGTGTTATTCCTGCATAAACATTATGCTTTGTTGTAGTTGGGTTGATAATTCAGACTTCAAGGATATATACGGCTAATATTTGAAGTTTATGTATTGTTAGCTATGAAATCTTGTCTCTCAAGAAAAACAGAAAATGCAAAAATGGAGGCAGAAGTGGAGGCAAGGGGAATAGGAAAATGGGAATCTCTTGCTCCTCCAAAATTATAATTTTCAATCAGACATGAGATATAGTTTGCTGAGTGTGTACCACGAAACAGTGCATCAAAAAAAAAGCTAAGTAAAACTTCTTTTTTTCTTTTAGGAAATTACTAAGTTTTGTTTCGTCATGGCTATGTCAAAAATTGTCTTGGTTTGATTAAATGCCAGAAAGCTCTTTATAATCATGATATAATTTAAGCTAGAAGGTACTGGTTAGTGTGGTGCTATGTATTACAAGTATTTTGTTACCCCTCAGTCTTCATCCATCTTAATAATACATTATTTCTGTTCAGGCCATTAATTCTACAGTGTGATGTTATTCCTAGTTTTTTAATTAAGTATTTACTTTTTAAAATTTCATCTAATGAAAATATTTTTTCATATCAATAGTGTGGTTCAAGCTTCTGGTAATCATCAGTTTTTCTTTATGTGTTCACTAGAAACTGTGCTGTGTTAGGGCTCTGACAAGTCACCCTGCCTTCTGTGGGCATCTGGGATTACCAAAAATGTTAACAATGGTGACCAGCTGAAGTTTGGATTCAGTTCTAGACATGTAATATCGGAACAGAGTTTCTTAGCCATGCTCTGTTCCTTACTTTGGGTTGTTTTTGCAGAAGCTAATATTTAGTGATTGCTACATGTGCTGAAAAGAACTGCAGTTTTTTAATTTGTAAGGCAAAGGTGCAATTTTTTGATTGAAAAAGCTGTGGAAGAGTTGTGACTAGAAGATAACTGGAAGAAAGGTGAACATGCTGATCTTATAAAATGTTATTAAAATGCTAGAATATCTAGATGAGAGGTTGTGTGTACAAAAATCACCCTTTGGGAAAAATTGCTGTTGCAAATCTGTGTTACCTATAATTGACATTTTTTAGGTTCAGCGAAATGTATTTCAGAACATGATCTGAAAGCTGTAACCAGTGATGTGACTAGTGCAGGA
Organism: Chloroceryle amazona; assembly: GCA_027560015.1. Lineage (NCBI taxonomy): Eukaryota > Metazoa > Chordata > Aves > Coraciiformes > Cerylidae > Chloroceryle > Chloroceryle amazona. Next base: position 31,234 of record JANHFX010016829.1, on the reverse strand, counting down.
AACACAACTATTACTTTTATGGTTGTAAGTACCCCAAAACTTGGAAGACTGATCAGAGTAAATTCTGATAATACCACTCAGGAAATCCTCAGTTTTACACAGTCGATGGTAAGCATTTTCTTTATATTAACTAGTTCAGGGGTAGATTGTTAACTTCGAAGGGCATCTCAGTTGCATGTTCCTTTTTCTGATCCATTTATATCTGTTAAGTAACCAGGCATATGTGACCCATCAGTGCAATCACAGTGATTTGCTGTGTCGTTAAATATCTGGCATCTAGTAATGCCTTCAAGAGGAGCCTTTGCTTCCCTCTGCTTGGGTACTAGCAGGATCTTGGCAATTTCCACTGTTTTGTTTGTAACAGTATTTTTCAAGAAGAGCTGTTCTGGTGCCATTAACCAGCAGTATGAGGTTAGAAGCCTGCCTTTAGTTTTTGGCAAGAGCAGCCTTTTGCTCTATGAAAAGTCTGAGATTAATTTCAGCTGTACATGGGTGTCCCCAAGAGGACTGTTACTGGCTTGATCGCCTATGCTATTAAGTGTTTAAAGAATCATAACTGTGATACAGGGTCTCAAATGACTAAAATGTGACAACTTGTGTAACTTGATGAAAAACATTACTTTGCAACTTGAAAGAAATTACTTCTGTCTGTGTGCAAAATGTGAACGTAACTGTTATGCTCTGTGTGCAGTTAAGTTTATCTCAGAAAATATAAGTGGGGGAGACAAAATGAGCTCAATCTTCTGTTTTTGCTGGAGGAAAAAATAATAGATAATTTAGTCTTAATCTACATTACAGATTCTAAAAGTGGCTCTTTGATTTACTATATGAAGGAATGAGAAAATCTATTGGCCAGAAATTGAAACTTGACCAAAAATATCTGGAAGAAAGGTTGACATTTTTATTAGTTATTATCAGACTTTGAAACAACCTGATCAAGGGCTGCAGTGGAATGAATCTCTACTTGACCTTTATATATCAAGATGAACACAGAATGTTTCTTTTAAAATTGTATTCTAATCCTGGTATGTTATTGGTCTCATTGCAATAGTTGCTGAGATTTGTCTTAAATTATGAGGGAGATGAACTGTATAATGACACTGTTGCCTTCTGTTCCTGAAATGTGTGACTTTTATGAGCACTAGATGAAACAGTTAAGCATGTCAGACAAAAAAACTTTCAGCTCAGGTTTTGAAGTTTTACTCTTATTGCCTATGGATATGATCAGACACTGCCATATCAGAATGTGGCATGTAACTCTTTCTAGTTTTAATTCTTTCTAGTTCTCTTTCTAGTTTTAGTATAGCTAACATTCCTTTGAACTTTGTAAATTGTGTAAGGATTTGAGCTGTAATAATGTGTATGCTTTTCTTGTCTGTCAGATGTATTTGTATTGGACATTTCAATCCCAACAAGTAGAGCTAAGTGACTTATTGCAAGTAGAACTGAGGTATCCTAAACAGCCTGCTATTTATTCTGGTAGAGAATGACATATAAGGGAGTGAAAAAAGATATTAAATAATTTTTCACTGGCTAGCATGTTGTAGCCCCGTGAAGTTTCTCATCAGTGAGAAAATGACATTGATATTACAAATCTATATTCTCCATGTAATGGAGAATAAGGCATTCAATTTCAACTTGATAACAACAAGCTTGTAAATCTGATTTGAATTGCAAATACTTTGGTTTAGTTCTTTGGGTTTTCATTGACTTCATTCTGTACTGTGGAACTTGGAATTTAACTTCTGAAAAGTACTATGTGGATAGCTTATAAAAATAGTTAGCACCTTTGCTATGGTGCTGAACTCTTCCATCTGCCCTGTGGTTTATCGCGTCATTGCCAAAGAAAAAGTAAAAAGAGAATGTAATTCACTATTGCACTCCAAGAAATGTTTACATGGACAGTTGGACAGACAATATAACAAAATTGTGCCTTGAACACACTTGAATAACCCAGTAGGTTTTGACATGATGTTTGGGCTTTTTTCTCTGACAGTACTTTCTTTGGTATCTTAGGAGTATTTTCATCATGCAGCAAGACAGTTTCTTCATTATATTTAAAGTCATTACACAGGTAAAAAATTCTCATCGATTCTATTCTCCTCTTAGATATTAGCATGGGATTGCAATTGAAAAAAAACACCCAACTATCAAGATTTACACTAAACAGTACTGAATTTAAAGGGTGCATATTATGTCTGCGCTTGTTACAAAAATTTGCTTTCTCCAACTTGGAAGACCTGGAGGCATACTTTGGAAAGTTACTCTGAACAAATGTATCCTTTTAATGTCAATTTGGTTTGGTTTGTCTTAGACATTAAGAATTAAATCAGTATAGGGAAACTGTAAACTTGCAGATATGCATAAAGGATTTTAGCACATCAGTCTGAATTTTTTAGACAATATGATGGGATTGTTTTGTGGCTGCTGAGAAAACTGACCTTGAAAGCACTGTTTTCCTAGTGATCTCAGCGGGGGCTGTTGCAGTAATTTCAGGATTACCTCTCTCTGTAATCACAGTTCAGATTCTGCACTGCTGAAGTGCTTCATTCTGTGATAGCACCAGAAGGGGTTTTTTTTGTTGCTTTCTTTTTTCACACATTTCAAACATATGTGGTAGGAGTGTGTGCTGTGAGTTCCTTCAGTGGGCTTGCAAGCTGCATAGAGTACATTACAAATAGTAAACTTAGCACCAGCACTGTCTCAGACAGGGATCTCCCTGGCAATTATAAACTAGCACATGCAAGCCAGGTCAATAGTTGCCTGAGTTGCTTAAAAGGGTAAAGTAATTTGGGAGAATATAAACCCCTTTGCTTTCCAGCTTGTCCTCAGATATCAGATACTGTGAAGGAGAAACTTCTCTGAGTATCATCAGTGTTTGATATCTGATTGCTGAAACATTGCAACTATGAAATAGTCAATTTCAAAGATTTTTTTTTTTCTTTCTGCTAGGTGCCATAGTCCAGGAAGGAGGTAGAGTATTAATCAACAAAACAAATTTAGATGCTTCAAATCTATTGATTAAGCTACCTGAGCTACAGCACTCCAAGTATGAAGTATGGTATCAAGTTCTATCTTTACCCCAACATGGCATGATTATTATTTGAGAAAGAAATGTTACCAAAGAAAAGCCTAACTTCTTCCAATACATACTGAGCAAATTTGGAATTAATACTTCTGAATCGCTTAAAGACAGTTTCACTTTTGCTGTTTGGTTAAATCTAAAGAGCAAGTCTACAAGAAAGCTCCATAGCGAAGTTTTAGAGGAGATGTTTATTATAACTGTTGTTCCAGTGAATGACCAAGCTCCAGAGTTGAAGACTAGAAGGCTGCGCTTGAAAGTCCTTCAGGGAGATATGTCAGTGCTGGGGTCAGAGAATCTGGAAGTTGAAGACCTAGATAACGCCCCAGATGAGCTCATGTACACCATTGTTAGCAAGACCAATAACGGTTATTTAGCGATGAAAAGCGATCTCAGTATCTCTATAAAGGATTTCACACAAGCTGATGTTGACAGTGGTAAAGTTTGTTTTGCACAGGATGGCAGTTCATCTTCTGGGGTATTTTATATCAGTGTGACTGATGGTGAACATTGCCCTTTATACAAAGTATTCAATCCTGAAGTCATACCAATTGCTCTTGTCCTGGTCAACCTTACCTCTGTTGCACTTCCACAGGGCCAGACATCTGTCACTATTACTAATGTGCAGCTTTCAGCTGTCACAAATGGAAAAAGAACTAATATCATGTATGACATAACTCAGCCTCTCAAATATGGGTGCCTGATGATTGGAAATGAGCAGGTTACTAAGTCTGAGCCAGCAGATCTGTACTCAGGAGCAGTCTTACCACCTGACGAATCTCACTGCATTCAAAGAGGTGCTGGAGTTTATGCTCTTTGCTGGAGAAGGCAATCTGACAGGGCAAGTGCTGAACATCACAGTGAAGCCTTTCGTACAAGTTGTACCTGACATGCAGATTTCAAATCAAGCAGCGTATAAATTCAGGAGCGGTGACCTGGATGCCTCTGGGTAATCCCAGATCTGAAGTGATAGTGCCTCCATCTCATGGAAGGAGTGTAAAGAAAAGGTTTGTGAATGATGCTGTGTTTGAAGATACTCAGACATTCACCAAGGCTGACATAGATAGTGGTGTTGTGCTTCTAGACATAGGTAGAAATATGACAGGCATTGATCTGTTAAATGACTCATTCACGTTCGTACTGAAGGCAGATGCTGCGCAGCCTGCTGTCGGCTGTTTTCAGTATTCCATTGTGCCATACAGTCCTCCATTTGTGCAGGATTTTACAACCAAAGTGCCATTCATAATCAGCATGACCACTTTAAAGATTCATGCTACCTCAGAAGATGAGGCTCCAGCCTCCTCTCAAAAATGAACAGCCTACATTAACACCACAGAAGACTGATCCAACCATGTGGCCAGGGCAGAATCGCTGGGGAAGTCTACATGAGCGAGGTCCATTGCTAAATCTGGCAGTGGAACCAAGTGGATCTGCAGGGACTAAGACCACAACCCAGACAGGAGGCAGGTGAAAACAGCAACCCTTGGTATGTGATTAACCCCCTGGTCCTGGTGTCTGTGCTACTTACTGTTGCTGTTATTTCTGTGGGCATTTTGCTAATGTGTCAGAAGAAAGAGAAGACAAAACCAGTTACAAGAAGTCAAACAGATGCAGTCCTCAGTAGTCCAGATCAATATCTGGAGTGGAGCTTGACTGTACCCAGTGTTAGAGTGACTCCTCTCCTGGAGGTGTTGATCAAAGTACAGCCTCAACGCTCATGGCTGTAAAATGTGAAGAGATGCTTCTCCCAGTGGTTTCTCTGACTGTAGAACAGTCTCCACAAACCAGCTGGTTAAACCTTGACCCTGAAATGACCCAGTATTGTCGAAAAACAAATACAGCTTTGAAGCACAATCAATACTGGGTATATTTATGGCCAATTTTGGTTATGCTAGTAGACATTGTAGGGAGAAAAGAGTACATATTGTTGACATATAATGTGCTTTTTATTACACTTACTATAGGTCAAATGATGCACTGCTTGTTAAATTCCATCAAAATACCTGTGAAATAGTAAAAATCTTAATGATGATGGTGGCCATAAAAGAAGATTTCCAGTTAGTGCTTCATCAAAATTCCCACTTAATTGAGTGCAGAGTTCTGCCCCATATATTCTGCATGCACCACATGTATGCAGTATTTTTTATTTCCTATGACAGAGCTAAAATAGAATGTTCTGTCACAGATAATAAGTTTTTAATATAATTATTTTTTTTGAAGGACCAAGTTCACTGTAAAGGTCCTGGACCACCACTTCTATTTAAAAGACTTTCAACTGATTCTTTAAGTAATTGTCATGGCACTAATCTCAATAATATCATTTTGTCCCGAAGGCTGTTCAGAAGCCAGTACTACAGAAACAAAGCTGTGATTATTTTGACAGGTCTTCATCTGGGGCACTGAACTGGAAATCTAGAATAGTACAGTAGTGACAGTGTGTAAGGATTCTGGTAAAATACTTCTTACTGTGAGATGTTTTTTGTTCTTTTGTTTTTCTTTTTCCTAATTTGATACTGAATTCTAGCCTTTAATATCTACAGAGTGCATCCATGACCTCTGACCCACATGGCAAAAACTGTGTGTCTGCTGAATTATCTTCAGGCTTAGGCTATGTCCGGAATTGCATATCAAAATTTCCCGCTCCTGACAAAGGGCTAATTTCTGCCTTCAGTGAAGCAAACAACTCTCTCTGGAGTCTGGGTGTTCAAGCAGATGACAGTAGGATCAAATAATCTGTTGCATACTATCATGTGCTGTGGAGCTACTGACATAAACAATCCTGTGAGGAAGTACAGAACCCCTTCTGAAGCTTCACAGTTTACCCTTCATCTTGCAGAACACTGGACCCATGTCTTACACCCTATAACAAGTAATGCCTACTCTAATTTTGCTCTGGTGTCAAAATGTGCAATAATTTCCCTTCAGAGGAAATATTTTGGCAATTTAAGCTCAATAACAATGTGCAGTCTCCAGTTAAGGTCCAGTCCTTCTTCCACGGAGGACAACAGCAAAGCTTTTATTGACTTCAGAGAAAGAACTGACTTCAAGGGAATGTTGATCTGATTGTAACCAGTCTTCTCCTAACCACTGAACTTCTCATCTATTTTTGTACTGTTGTATTGTTACAGCTTCTGATTTACTTTTGTGTAAAAGCACTGTGCTCAGTGTCAGGATGAAGTCTCAGTGCTCAGTTAACACTGGAGTACCATTTTTGCTGAAGCCTAGGTACTGCATTTTTCACTGTTACAGAATGGATGTATGGGCCTCAGTATCCTTGGTGCTATTCATTTCACACTACTTTGTTTTGGATTATTTTGTTGTTGATGGTTAGCTGTGTTTGTCTCATCTATATATTTCATTTATGGCAAATTTTCACCCGTGAGGAGGGTCAGTCTAAGTCTCCACTTACTGCTGTGTTCTGGGAGCTAAACAGAGGAGCAGCAGGGGCATTCTTTCTCATCTTTACCATCTCTAACATGGTCAGATGTGATTGTGGTGCCTTTTGAAGCAATGAATTTTCCACAGCCCTCTTCAAGGAGAATAGTCTGCATCTGTGGAAAATATGCAAGCCACATCTTCATCTGGTCAGGTTATTGGAGCTCTAGAGACTAAAGATAGGAACTCAAGATATGCTCAAACTAAAATGTATTTGAACCCTAATATACAGTTTTTGTTTCCGTGCCATTGCCATTTTTTCTTGATGCCAGTGTGAGCAGGGTTTGAATTCAAGAAGTGTGGTCAACATAAAAGGCTGGGGTGTTCAGGTGTCCTAGGTAGAGTGTTGCAGACCTCCATTGTAGACCTTTCCTTCTTTACCAAAGAAAACCTTTACACGTTTTTAGAAACTCTCAGCTGGAGAGGTGGTGCTGCCAGCCATCACAGGGACACCCCAGCATGCTTTGTGGAGGTGCAGCTCTATGTCTTTTGCCATATCCTGAGACCCCTTCTGCTAAAACCAACCAGACAGCAGCTTCTTCCAGATCCCAGCTGCCAATTACAGCCTGCCTCTGATGCCTTTTAGCCAGTGGCAGATCCCTTTACACCTTCTCCAAGGAAGAGTAAAGAATTATAATCCCAGCATTTTCCTGACACTCAGAGAAGGCTCTGTCACAGTTCCCTACTACTGAGGCCTTTAGGTCAACAGCAAGGGGCATTGTACTCCAGGACCTACTGGAAGACCAAGGAGTATGCAAAATTTAGTACTAAATTATTGCAATGATGAAAGTTGATGGAGTCCGGTGAGAAAATCCATAGTGTAAGACCTGTGACAGAAGTGAATTGAGGGTGCTTAATGAGATTTTTGTAAATGTGTTGTTGTGAAGACAAGTGTGCCCAAAGTTGCAGTGCTCAGTGTGCATTGGAGATGGACTGTAGAGCTGGGGATGGTAAAAGATGAGACCACAACTTAACAGTGGCTGAGTCAAAAAAAACATCAATGCAGTTAGAACTCCACAGTTGAATAGGCATTCTTGAATTTCAGCATGTGCATGGTCTAAGGAAATCACACATGAAAAATACTGAAAAGGTGGTAGAATTTGTTATGACTTCTTTATCTTCGGTATATGGGCTGAACTCTTGCTCTGTGTTTCCAAAATGCTTTTCACTGACAACAGCTGTTCATTTCAAGTAGATCAGGCATTATGGAATTGTATTCTGAGTGTTGGGCTCAGTTACTAAAGCACTGAAGTTGTTTGAGGGCTTGTTGATTGGTTGGGTTTGTTTTTTTAAAATAAAACTAAAGGCCTAATTCATCAGTGAAGTATGCCAGCATTAAGTTTTCTTCCTCAGTGCTATTGTGAGCCAACAGTGCTGAAATGCCTGGTATATGATGGAGTATTTTGATGAGAAGTGTATATGGATATAAGTATACTGTATCAGTGATTACTGGGTTTCATAGAAAATATAATGTTGTAACTGATAACTACATATGGATCTTCCTTTCATATCATACCCTGAATCCCCAGTAAAAAGTCTGATTGTGTTAATGTAAGCCTTCCCTGTGAACAACACAGAAGGGTCTCCGGCAGAGGACAGTTCCATATTAGGCCTACAAAAATACTTAATATTGGTGAGAGGAGTCAGCTGTGAATGAGCTGAGGTCACTGGCTTTGCTAGAAGTCCCGTCGTTGAGATGATGCTGACTCAGGGGGATGAATCTCATCCTGGGTTTCATAAAAAGGCAATCAATCTAGAAAATCCCCAAGAAAAACATTTTGTACTTATGGATTCTTTTTGTGATTCCAGGAATGTACGTAGCTTGTGGTGAAGATTTGGTTTGATTTTTTTCATTGTTTCACTTAACCTTGAAGTTGTGTGTTCTATTTAGTGAAGATGGGATTTGTGAAGGATTACCTTTCTTAACAAATGGAATTCTAAACTGCAACATGAAAGTGCCTTCGAAACATACATAGAATAAATAAGCTCTTGTATATAATCCACACATTTATGTTTTTGTGCTTTCTTTAAAGACCTGTCAAGTACTACAATCAATGTAGAAATGCACATAGGACCCCATATTAGTAACAACAGTCTTTCAAGTTTTCTGATCTTTATTTTTTAAATTCCACATTTGCTAAGATCACTGTTTTGCTTTGCGCAGTGTTGTGTCTCTAACATAATGCACATGGCCAGAAAAGGAAGGATGCCTCACCATGCATCAACTTTGCTGTGTTTGGCACTTGCATGAATTAACATCAAAATAAATGCACTAACAAGACTGCTCTGGATTTATTTCAGTAAGTTTTTCTGTTATATAACTGCACATGCTTAGAAAATTTTAAGTATCATATTCATAAATGCAAACACATTAGTGCTGTTCTGTCATTAAAAAAATCTTTGAGTTTTTTAAGCTCTAAAGTTCATCACATTATCTTTTTTTTCTTGATCACACTCTCTCCAGCCTCACATAAAAATTTTGTTTGACTTGGTTTTGATTTTTTGTTAATCAGAACTTAGCTGGTTTGCACTTGTTCCTGTAGCTTGAGATAAGGAACTTTTTTTTGAGACATCAGGAATGCTGTTGGCTTGCGGAACATCTTCCCCCACACCATGACTCAGTGTCCTGAGTGCAGAAATCTGTGTCAGCAGTAGCAGTGCTTGGTCTCAGGGTCATGCTCCCCTCCCGCTGCCCTCCTACAGCTTATAAAATGTTGATTTGGGAAAAAAAAGAAAAAAGGACAGAAATGGCCATAAACTTTTTCTAGTTTTCCTTTTATTAAAGTATTAGTAAGGACCAGCTACATCTTTCACTGCAACCGCCTGTTGCTGCCTGCAAGGACAAATTCAGCAGTGAACCTACGTACATGTCCTGATCTACAGACCTCTGTTCTGCTTGCACCATTTTCTTCTAGTTAGTTCTTGTGATGTTATTTTGAAGTACATTCTGTGAATATTTTTAAGCAAGATGAAAATAATTGCCCTGGCATATTCAATGGAAACTCTATTAATTTGTCTTCACTTGTTTCAAGCTAAATAATTCCTGCCAGAACTTGCATATCCCAGAACAAAATGTTCTTTCATTGCAACTGTGAAATCCATAGTTTCACATCTGTTTGTAGGGAGACTGTATGGTGAAATGCTTGCTTTACGTGATCGTTTTCTCATTTCCAGTCTTGTTGCTTGGTTAATTTTGTGGTAGTGCTTTATATGTGCTAGTAACCACTACTCAGACACAAAGTTGTTCTCAGACTGAAGCTTTAGCTGCAAAACTTTTGGATGGCATCACAGTGAGAGGGATAACAGGTGAATTTGCTGAGGAAAAAATAGTCTGAGCAGATTGAGCACTAGTATGGGATGGGACAACATCAGAACTTCTTGTGAGAACATGGGCAATAGATCAGCATAAATACATGCAATTTATAGTGTGTGACTTATCACAGTGATTTGCTCCAGCTAATACACAACTTTTGTATATGAGGAAGTTCTCAAGAGAAGAAAAAGTAATTGGAGGAATCCAAAGTTCATATTCCATATGAAAGTACATATTCATGTACATATAAATGAAACTGAATCCCTAAGAGAGAGGCACATAGGAAGTTGGTTTGAGACATGTGAAGTCCCCAAGGAAGCTGCTTTGCTAGCGGGGGGTTCTGAGGAAGAGGTTCTTTATAGACAGGGGAAGGTAAGAGGATGGGACAGAGGTTTAGATGGAGTTTCTGGAAACAAGGGAAGGTCATTTGGATGCAGACTTACGGGCTTGTCTGAAAGGCAGCGGTGATGTGCGGGGCTGTGCCTCTGGGAAGTGGGCTATGATCCACCACACTGCTTGGGGAGCTTATCTGACTGACAGAAGAGCAAGAATCAAGATAGCAAGTTCCCATTAGAGGGGATAGTTGGGGGAGAGCAAGACTTAGAATCTCAGTTTACTTTTTCTTCTGCTTCCCTCTGCAGTTGGCAGGAGGTCTTGTAGAAGTCAATGTCTTATGGCCTAAATATTTTTAATTTTGACTTACACAGATGGCTGCCTGTGAAGAATTCCAGTTGTGGGGTTTCATAAGATCAGATCACTAAAATCCTTCCTCGGCTCCAGCTCAGCCAGAAAATCCAACACAGCTCCAGCTCAGCCAGACTGGGCAAACGTTATAATATTTTCCCAGTCTGGCTGAGCTGGAGCTGAGTTGCGTAGGGCATAACTTGGGTACTAAAGCTTGTTGGCATGAATATTATCTTAAAAATAGACCTGCAATGTTCTCAGTGTCTTGATCAAAGTGCAGAAAGGAACAGGGTGAACTTGCCCAAGGTTTTGACTGATTGTAGTCACAATTAATGATTAATGGTAACTCAAGTTATCTGCACACACTGAAAGTTATTTAAAAGTAAGGCAACAGAGGTCTTGATTTTGAGCACTGAGCTAATACAGATAAAGATGGATCTGAGCTTAGTTCTTGAAAGAAAGTAGCTTGAGGACTGATGTCATTTACACATGGCTGCACAAAATACTCTTGAAGGACAGCTCTAGGACTAACATTAGACCAGGTGTAGAAATAAGCTGAAGTGAGATGAATCAGCTAGAACACGCAACTGTCTACTTCACAGCATCTTTTAGTCAATCTGTATTGTCCACCCCAGGTCCTATACACTGCTAAGAATGCTGCAGTATAACCATCTGTGAGACAAGCTGCCCAGTTTCCATCCCTAAATCATCTTCCTTCTGGCTGTAGGATTTAGGTTCATTTTGTCTTCCCTATTGTGCTAACTTCTGGGATTTGGAGATGCCTCTTTGGTGGGCCTTGTCTCTGAGTATGGCATCTGCCCTCAGAAGCCCAGTACTTCTGTGTGTGCCAATCAAGAGCCAACAGGGTGGTAACAATTGTTCGCCACTGATCTGCATTGTTGTCTACATGTTATACATAAAGACATATTATACTCATTTACACTTCACTGGTTCCCCAGAAAGCCTGAAAGTTTCTAAAATGTTCATGATGCCCCTAAGGGGTACCACAGCTCAGAAAGCAGCTGCTTCTTCTGCCAACACCCAGCTCAGCTGCAGCATGCACTGTGTTTGGCAGATCTTGGTCATTTCATGTCATACCAGGCTGTTTCATGGATGGAGGGCAAGAGCCTTCACTCTGCCTGGCCACTCTGCACTGTTGAACTGTCAGGGAGAGGTCTTCTCTTGCATCTTGGTGAGTGCAGCTGCAGAAGCTGCTTTCAGAGGCTTTTTTGTAGCAGAGCTCTCCTCTGGTTTCAGGCACTTCCACCCTGCTGGGAATTCTCAGGCTGGCAGCTGTGAGCAGAGAACAGCACTTTGCGAAGAAACCTAGATGTTCTACATTAGTTTTAACTTCTTCTTTTTTTTTAGTTTTTTTTTAGTGTGTTTTTTTTAAAAAAAAAAAAAAAAAAGCACCAAAAAAAACCCCACCAGAAATTCAGAACAAGAGTATATACACACATATATAAATCGGAGCCTCTTCCAGTAGCAACTGTAATAGTGTAGTTGTAAACAGTGCATCACCTGCCAGGCATTAGAACTACAACCTGTAATGGATAGATGTACATAACTGAACCCAGATTTGCCCATTACCCCAGATTTGCCCATTACCCCAGTGACTGTTTATGCTGTTGTCAGCTGTGGATAATGTAATTTTCTTCAAACAAGTCTGACTACCTAGGAGATGTTATGGAACTGTTACCTGGTTTAATGCTCACTGGCCACGGTGTTGGTTTAGGTTATGGGAAGGCTCAATGCAAACCTATTCCAGTACATAGATTTTAGAACAGAAAGTTTCTAGTGCTTCATCTGGTTGAAAGTCTTTGTAACTCCTGAACTCTTGGACCTGCTAAGTGTTTCAAGGAATACCATATCTGCTCTTGGCAACTTCTTGGACTCTAATTGCTTTGGGGAAAAACAAAACAAAACAAAAAAAACCCAAACCAACCCTGCATATGGGTAAAACTGTAGAACAGTTTAAAATAACTAGCAAAATACATTTTGCCCTACCTTCTTCACACTCTTTTCTGCTGATGTGAGAGATGGAGCTGTTTCTTTCCTAGCTATTGATATTATAAATGAAAGACAGCAAAAATTATGAGGCTAGATGTTTGTGTGGCCTATGTAGAGTCCACTGAGACTACACGTGCCTTTCTCTAGCCCATGAAGAACAGCTGTAGCTGGAAATCTGCTTTGGATGCTGTATGGGGAAATCATCCAACTGGTTACATTGACAGCACGATCTTAAGAAATAACAAAGGTGGATTCCATGCACCAGTGCAGGCTAGGGGTTGACCTGCTGAAAAGATCAACCTGTGAGATCTGTTGAGTTCTGTTTCAGTTCCATTAGAACTCCCACCACCCTGGAGTCCTGGTGGACAGTAAGTTAACCATTAGCCAGCAGAGTGCTCTTTTGGCCAAGAAGGCCGATGGTATCCTGGGGTGCATTAAAAAGAGTGTGGACAGCAGGTCAGGAGAGGTTCTTCTCCTCCTCTAAGGTAGCCTAGTGAGGCTGCATCTGGAGTATTGTGTCGAGTTCTGAGCTCCTCAGTTCAAAAGAGACAAGGATCTGCTGGAGACAGTTGAGCACAGGGCTACAAAGATGGTGAGGGGACTGGAACATCTCTCTCACAATGAATGGTGAGAGAACCTGTATCTGTTTACCTTGGAGAAGAAAAGTCTGAGAGGGGATCTTATCAATGGATAAAAGGTGAGTGTCAAGAGAATGGGGCCAGTCTCTTTTCAGTGGCACTCAGCAACAGGACAAGGGCAATAGACACAAGCTGGAACACAGAAAGTTGCCTCTAAACATGAGAGCAAACTTCTTTACTCTGAAGCTGATGGAGCCCTGAACAGGCTGCCCAGAGAAGTTGTGGTATCTTCTTTGGAGGTTTTCAAAACTCACCTGGATGTGGTCTTGTGCAACCTGCTGTAGGTGAACCTGCTTTAGTAGGGTGACTGGACCAGATGATCTCCAGAGGTCCTTTCCAACCCCTACCATTCTGTGAATCTGTGATCTAACAAGTATCTCAAGAAGATAATTTATTTTCTTGTGCATAGTTTTCACAGAGAAACAGAAGTTGTTGTTTTCCAGATAGGAGCTATTTATATCCATTTATATATATTTATAAAATAATCACGGAGTGCAACTTTTTGTCCCATGATAGAATGGACAACACAAGTGACTAACAGCTTCCACACAAGCATGTGTTCTGGCGACAAGGATATGCCTGACCTAAAGTCTGTGACATTTCTCTTTGAAAATTCCCCAGGAAATGGCACATTCTCTCTTGCTTTCAGGGCAGAAACAGGGTTCCTACATCCTTTGAAAATAACATAAGTGTTGTAAACACAGATGGCTTGGCTACACAATAGATCTGTAGCCTGGCTGTCTCAAAGTGACTTCTCTGTGCCAGTTTTCTTCTTCAAACCTCGGTCAACAGAATCTCTCACAGGGGGGCAAATGGGAGCAAATGTTATTAGCACAGGATGTTGCTCGGCATGTGAAATTCAGTGTGGTGGCTGTAAACACTGATAAAAAGGAAGAACACCTAGTGAGCTCTTTCATTTCAAGGTAGATCACAACACGGCTTTGGGTATTACTGCACCTACTGAGCTGATGGCATGCATCAGCATTGACAAAACATTCAATATTCCAGAATATTCCAGTCCTGACAGTGAATGGTTTGACTGGTAGATGCCAAAATCACACTGGCCATTCTTTGGGCTTGACTTGAATGTACACTTTACCCAGCGATAGACGAGGGAGCCCAGGGCTGGCACTTCAGAGTAACAAATGATCTGCCATATTAGCCCCTTATGTACCTTCATACATCTTGTTCACCTCTTACGAAACTTTCTGCCCCAGTAGGTTTGAGAACATTTTATTATGATTGGTTTTGTTGTGTCCCAAATTCAAAGGTAGGGTAGCACAGTCACAGACAAAGGAAATGATCATGATGGACAAGTCAGTAAAGGCTGAAATGAATGAGTTCACACTCATTCTGAAATGTTGCTTGCCAGGTCTGAGCAGCTCTTGTTGAGACAAAGATAGTCTGGCAGAAAAGAAGCGCATTCTTTCTCACACTATTGAGATCTGGTTTTCCATCTGCCCTCTCTCGTGGTTTTCTCAGTGTGTAGTGTTTGGATGTGAAGTTGATAGTACTGAGTGCCCATTCTATCCCTTAATTACCTCAAGACCCACATCATCAGCTTAAACTCCTAGCACTCCATAAATAAGGTTTACATTCCCAGGAATGTCCCACAGTCTCATCAGCAAGGCCTGAAGCCTGCAGATTTCATTACTATTTTCAGTATTCATTGAAATGGGGATTGTGAAATTGTTTTGTTGTTCAAATAATGTTGTGGTCTAAGAGATGCTGACCCTATCAAAAGCTAGTTATAGTTCATTGAAGTTCACAATGGAAATAGAGTTAAAAGAAAAAAAAAAAAATTACAGTATTTAGCTGTTACAGGTCAAACAGTATTCATTTCCTTCTACTGTGATAACATGGATACAAAAAAAAAAATCACAGTTTGACAAACAGCAGCCATAACATGCTTCCACCACTATCTGCAGCATTTCTGTTTGTGTACTTTTGCTTACAAACACTCAGAAATTTCTCAACAGTGACCTTTTTCCATTGCTTTTTGGTGTTTGCCATTTTTCCTGCCATTTTTCTGCTGGTACTATTCTTCCTGTTTTCTCTTGAGGCATATTGTTATCTACTCACAACTTCATAGTATTTCCTCCATGTTCATCCCATGCTTATTTTAGCTGTTTTTTCCTTCCTCTCACTTTTTTTTTCTGTCAATTTCCTATGTACTTGTACATCTTCCTTGCTTTCCTCCACTCTTTTGCCAGTTTTCTACTCAGAAACCTATAACATTTGGACATTATGATATGAATGTGATTCATCAAAACCATCTAGAAACCAGAGCAGTTTCAGTCTCATAAGCAGTGTCCTCATCTGATTATGAAAACCACAGCTTTTCAACATATGTTTTCTCTAAAATAGAAAAACAGTTCCCCAGCTGGTTGCAGAACACAGTCTAAAAAGCTTCACATCAGCATATGGGAAGAAGTTGGGTATGAGGAAGGAAAAGCTAGTGGGAAGGGTGGCAGTGACTCTAAACTGATGATGAAAAGAAGACTCTCCTCAAGGTGACCCCTTTGTGCCTTGTCATCCTCAGTAGATAAGTGAGCTCATGCCCAGGACTCTAATTTCTTAACAAAAAGCTGTGAGTATTTGATACACTATTTCCACCTTTGTCCAAGCTCCAGCCAAGGCTTCCTCCTGCCCAGAGTTAGAGAGAAATGAGCTTCTCCTCTCCTAATAACAACCCACATCAAACTAACATTGACTTCCCTGTAGGTAGTCTAGTAGTAGAATGCATGTATTACATATATCCATGGCTTCTGGTTTTCTTTCTCCTCTACCTGTCTGCAATATCTTCTGTGTATTTTCTGGTTTTACCTGTTTCCTGGCTGTGATTATCAAAAGTGTAGAGGGATCAGAATGAAATAAATCAAGACATGTAAAGCATATCACAACATTAATAACTACTCAGCACACTCTCTTGGTTACTGCCACATCACAGCCACATGATAAAGCTTGACCTGAAGATAACCTGCTCTCTTTTCTGCAGTTTGATTTCACAATGCAGAATTTCCATGTTTTACCACCATTAAATCCCATAGATCCTACAAAAAACTCTCTGTGGGCTTGCTGTTTGCTTTTGAAATAGAGTGTGCAAAAGGCTTTCAGAGCATAGGGCTAATAATATGACTCCTGGATACTCTGGTGCTCTAACAACAAAAACATATATGGTTCATTTGGAAAGCAAGCAACAGTGTACTTTTAATCTCGGATACGTCCAGTAGGATTCAGCATTTGTCAGCAGTCTGTGAAGCTTCCTGTAAAATCCTATGGAATCATGTAGAAGGAATGAAGACCCGACTACTGGACGAAGGAAAGGCTGTGGACGTGGTCTACCTGGACTTGCGGAAAGCATTGGACACTGTTCCCCATAGATTTCTAATGGAAAAACTGACTGCACATGGCCTGGATGAGAATACGATCTGCTGGATCAAGCACTGCCTGGACGGATGGGCCCAGAGAGTAGTGGCCAATGGTATTGAATCCAGCTGGCGGCAGGTCACAAGTGGTGTTCCTCAGTGCTCAGTGTTGGGACCGTTTCTCTTTAACACCTTTATTGATGATCTCAATGAGGGCATAGAGTCTATCACCAGTAAATTCACAGATGACACCAAGTTAGGCAGGTGTGTCAATCTGCGTGAGGATAGGGAGGCTCTCCAGAGAGACTTAGATAGACTGGATCGCTGGGCCAGTGTTAATGGGATGAGT